>JAULAV010000063.1:76713-79213 GCA_030789695.1 Scilla litardierei | reverse complement strand
TATTCTTAAGCAAGCCCTCGAGAGGGTTTAGTTGATCCATGATTTATGTTTCATCTTTGTTTTCCTTTTTGTTTGTTTTGTGAAAGATATTGATCAATTCCAATTCTTTCATTTTCTATTTTTTTTCCGATCGAGATGTAGGGATCCATGGATCTATGTGTCTATATAGATCCTGTTCATGGATTAACGAAAATGTGCAAAAGCACTATTTTCCTCTGCCATTATATGAGTCTCTTCCTTTTTGCGTATGGCATAGCCACTCCCTTTGGCAGCATCTACTAATTTGAAACTTAATTTGAAAGCCATATTTTGACCCCGGGCATTTTTTGGGATGCCTCTAATAACCAACGAATGGCAAGCGCTTTTCCATGTGTAGATCCTATTTCAATTGGAACTTGATGAGTCGATCCGCCTACACGTCTTGCTTTTACTGCTATATCGGGAGTTACTCCACATATTACTTAACGTAAAACGGATAGTGGATTTGTTTCTATCTTTTGTCGAATCTTTTTCACGGCTCGATTGATAATTTGATAAGCCAATGATTTTTTTCAGTGTTTCAGAATACGGTTAACCAACATGTTAACTAATCGATTACGATAAATTGGATCGGATTTTGCAGTTTTTCTTCTGCGGTACTCGACGTGACATGAGCGTGAAAGAGGTTCAAAAATCAGTTTTATTTTTATAAGGGCTAAAAACGAATCACTTATTTTGGCTTTTTGACCCCATATTGTAGGGTGGATCTCGAAAGATATGAAAGATCTTCCTCCAAGCCGCACATACAACTTTCATCGAATACGGCTTTTCATAGAATTCTATATGTATCTATGAGATCGAGTATGGAATTCTGTTTACTCACGTTACATTGAGTATCTGTTTCCCTCCTTTTCATGTCCTGCTAGGATTGGAAATCCAGTATTTTACATATCCATACGAACGAGTCCTTGGGTTTCCGAAATAGTGTAATGTAAAAAAAGTGCTTCGAATCATTGCTATTTGACTCGGACCTGTTCTGAAAAGTCGAGGTATTTCGAATTGTTTGTTGACACGGAGAACGTAAGGGAAAACCTCTGAAATGATTTCAATATTGGACCTTGGACATATAATAGTTCCGAATAGAATCTCTTTTAGAAATAAGATCTGTTGTCTCATGGTAGCCTGCTCGAGTCCCCTTACGAAACTTTCGTTATTCGGATAGCCATACACTTCACATATTTCTAGCGATTCACATGTTATCATCAAATGATACAAATCTTGGATAAGAATCTACAACGCACTAGAACGCCTTGTTGACGATCATTTACTCCGATGGCATCTAGGGTTCCTCGAACAATGTGATATCTCACACCGGGTAAATCCTTAACCCTTCCTCCTCTTACTAATACTACAGAATGTTCTTGTGACTTGTGGCCAATTCCAGATATATATGCAGTGATTTCAAATCCAGAGGTTAATCGCACTCCGGCAACTTTACATAAGGTAGAGTTTGGATTTTTTGGGGTGATAGTAGAAAAGTTGACCGATAAGTCACCATTCCTGTCACTCTACAGAACCGTACATGAGATTTTTCACCTCATACGGCTCCTCGTTCAATTGTTTCGAAGTAATTGATTTGGACCCTTTTCTTCGTTCGAGAATCTCTTTCCTTCTTCCACTCTGCCCCGAAGAGTAACTAAGACCAATTCATTTACGTTTTCATGTTCCAATTGAATACTTTCCATTTATGATCAAAGGAGAAGATTATTCTTTTTACCAAACATATGCGGATCAAATCATGATCTTCTAATCTAATAAGAACAAGAGTCTCAATCAATCCCTTTGCCCCTCATTCTTCGAGAATCAGAAAGATCCTTTTCGAGTTTGAATTTGTTCATTTAGAATCTGGGCTCTTCTATTTTCTACTTATTTTTTTGTTTTATTCTTTATTTCATTTCGATTTTCTTTCCCTCTCTTTTCTTTTTATTTCCTTCCTTCATTCCTTCCTTAAGTCCCAATAGGTTTTTTGATCCTGTAGATCTGACCCATTTTCTCATCAAGCGAGGGGTACGAAATAAATCATATTGATTTTTCGATCAAAAATACTATGTGAAATCTTCGGTTTTTTCCTCTTCCTCTTTCTCTATCCCATGGGTATAGCGTTTGAATCAATAGAGAACCTTTTCTTCTGTATGAATCGATAATATTACATTCCAATTCCTTTCTGATACCTCCCAAGGAAAATCCCGAGTTGGATCAAAAATTGACAGGTTAGTGTGAGCTTATCCCTACGGTTATGCACTCTTCGTATAGGAATCCATTTTCTGAAAGATCCTGGCTTTCGTTCTTTGGTGAGTCGTCCGAGATCCTTTCGATGACCTATGTTGTGTTGAAGGGATATCTATATAATCCTATCGATTGCGTAAGGCCCGCGGTAGCAATGGAATTGGCGAAAGTATACAGAAAGGATAGTTATTTTCTATTATATTAGTATTAGTTAGTGATCCCGACTCGGTGAGTC
>JAULAV010000063.1:66713-71713 GCA_030789695.1 Scilla litardierei | reverse complement strand
TCGTAAGCAACTCAACACATATTCTTTGAATCATAAACATTAATAACAATGGCCAAATTCCTCTTTAACTTGAAGACTATTCTAATAAATCGAGTATACTTAAGATTTTTCATCACATTAGCATGCATGAAATAAATTCAAACTATTTCGAGATATTAATCATGGAAATTGAAAGTTTTCATGAATAGCATATTAACGGTAATTCCATGAAGGAAAAATAATTAACTCAAGCCACAAACAATTTTTAGAACTCAATCAATGTATAATCATCTGTATTTGTGGAATGTGAAGGAGTTTTAAATGATGATATTTGGTGATTTATTCTTCTCTTAGCAAAAAAAATCCTAAGGTCTCATACACACCCCCCCAACTAAAGATGGACATTGTCCTCAATGTCGAAAGGCGTACGAGTTTATTCAAAGCAACCAACCTAGAAAGCATATAAAAACTACACTAATGGAAAGAACACACCGTGGTCAAATGGCGGATCCCGAATCTTTAATTGTGGAGGAAGTTGTTCAATTTGCTCCTTGCGCTCCTCAGCGAGTAATTTTCCTCCAATGACTAAACTGGATCCCAGCAACGTAACTCCCAGCATCTATATAAGATGTTCACATGTATCTGCAAGAGATGAGTCACGTCAATCCATTTTAGTCTAAGATTCTTCACAATAAAAGTATTCCAGACGTAGTCATCAAAATAAGTGAAATAAATTAAAGCATATTGATGACTACTCCCTGAAAGATATGCACTACTCTCGGTATGATGCTCAGTCATTGGGGTGAGGGGTAAATGATTTTGGGAAAAAACTGGGGCAGGGAATGGTTCGGGCTCCATAGTGATAATCTCTGAACACATTTCCCTCGCAATTTCCTCCTCCGGTTCATCCAAAATTGCTTGCTCGTCCTCTCTTTTGCACACGCTTTCAGCCATGTTAATGTTCTGATTTGTACCTTCATCGTGACATGGCTTGCTCGATGTAACTACAATAGAAGATGAACCCATATCAGATTCTTGAAGTTGAATTTCAAAATAATTATTTTCTTCTAAGCCAGTGGTAATCAAAGTAAGATTTTCAATGGATTTCTGAATCTGCCGACTCCGAGCAAGGAAATTCTCTTGGAATTGATGGGTTGTAGCCTCCTGTGTCTGAATAAGAAAATAAACTTCCTCTTTCAAAGAATGCAAAGGTATGTCTACGCTTTGCTCCCCTTGATCGAGGCTTGAAGGCTCAGTTGAATCGCACTCTGAAGTCTCTTTCATGATTTCTTCATTCTCTTGTAAAGACTCCATGTATTTCCACGCCTCTTTCGGCGTCATGACTCCCAAAAATTCATGCAGCTCTGGTCGTAGTCCATCTAGGAAGGACTCCATAAGCTCTTCCTTTGTGTACCCATGCTGCAAATAGCTCGATACTATGTCTGTGAATAGGAATGGCAATTTTGCGGGTCGGGGCGGGCATTTAACTACCCAAGCTTGCCCCGACCCATCTGCAGGCCGGGGCGGGGCATGTACTTTCTTACCAAAACCGGGTCGGGCAGGGTCGGGCCGGTCGGGTCAGGTCATACTGCCATCCATATGAATCCAAAATAAAAATTTTATTTGTGAATTGGGAGAATTTTGATTTATTTGGTAATTTGGAATTGGGAATTGGCCCAATTGGGAGACAGTGGAATAGAGTATGAGTTATGGGTTATTCACTGACTGCATGGTCCGCATCAAAATAGTAAGGTTTTTTAGAACAACTATAGTTTACCGGGGCGGGTCGGGGCAGGCCGGGGCCCATACAAAGCCCAAGCTTGCCCCGACCCGGCTGCGGGCCGGGTCAAAACCGGGTCGGGCCAGGCAGGTCAGGCCATTACTGCCATCCCTATCTGTGAACCTCCTCCAGGCCTGAAAGAAGGTTTCACAATCAGTCTGATTAAAATTAACGATCTTGAGCTTCTCTATCCTATATTTGTGTGCTTAGCATACTCTGCATCATGCCAATTGTTTGTGCAATAGAAATTCATATACTCCATTTTTTAAAAAGAAATAAAAATAATAAAAAAAGTTTATGTACAGTAAAGTGGAAAGATCTCACCAAAGGTCCTCTAAATGAAATAAACTGTGGTAACAAACCATTCTCCCCGGCAACGGCGCCAAAAACATGCTCAGCCCAAAAACGTGCTTCTCTCAGGCGAAAGAGTCCGTACAAGTAATATAATCTGGGAGTCCAGATGTCGAATCCTCGGGAGAAAATCTGTTGCAACCACAAAGATCAAATCAAATAGAGAGTCAACGTAAAGAGACTAACCACTTATGATGACGATGGTTTCAATGGGTTTGATCGTGGTTTTTAGTACGTGAACAATACGTGCAAATAAAGTTTCGTGTATAAAAATATATATTAGAAGTATGCACATGGTATGGGTTCATTAGGATCGATGATTCATATTAATTTGGTTGATTAAATATAACTCAATGAATTCTCTTTTTGAGAGCAATTCACCGGAAAATACCTTTGTTGGGATTAAAGCACAAAATTCATTACAGTCGTTGCTAAAGTTTTAGTCTTTTGAATATAAGCGATGAAAGTCCCTTTTGGGGAAATCAAAACTCACCCTTGTGAGGTGATCATCTACTAAATCACGTTCTTTTGGAAGATTAAGAGTAGATTTAAAAATAAAGACTACAACTTTATCAACGTGACAATTTTAGCACGACAATTTAACCAAACGAATACAAATCATATCCCCTAACTACACCATACCATGCACAATGAGAATTTAGCTACTCATACTGAAAATAATCAACAATTTCATCACAATAACCATAGTTCTAAGCAATAGAAATAATTAGAATTCAAAATACACAATAGAGTTCAAGGAATATCACCAAATACGCTATCTATTTGCCTAAGAAAACCCTTCTTCTTCCTCCTAAAAGCCTCTAAAAATTCCCTCAGATTGATCTTTGTAATGTCAGGGATTTTCTGTAAAAATCGGCTCCAAAATCGCCTAAATACGCCAAGAATACGGAGCAAAAACCCTAGGAATACCTTAAATACACACATTGCGGGTTTAATGAGGCTAACGGGTCTAAACCCACACCCAACTCACGTTTAAACCCAAATCCGTGAGCGGCTCATTTCTCAGCCGTTCATCATAGCGGGATTGAATATAGGATCGACATGTGTCACATCGAAACGGATCCCTGCCCGCATCGCGCCCGCTTCACTTGATTCTTCGAACCCAACTCGGAATCGACAAGCGTCGTTGGATCGTGATCGCTCGGTCGCGAGATGGCCTCTTCTTCGCTTGTTTGCCGCTCAGATGAGGAGAAGGGATCATCCGTTGGATCTACATCCAACAGTGCTCACGAAGCCACGTCACCGCTCAATTCTCCCGCTCTTCGCCGCTTCGGAGATGATGGGAGCCGTTCGATTGTGATCTCGCGGACGAAGTGCAGCCACGTCGTCGCCCTTTCGAATACGGGTCAGGGATAATCTAGTCCCTCGATCGCAGCAGCAAGGCGATGATATGGTGACGCGTGGCAAGGAACTGCCGCTGCGAGAGCAGCTCTCGCGGGCGTTTGTGGTCCGTTGGATCCCGATCCAACGGCTAGGGGCCTGCCGCGTCGCCCGCATGCTAACGTCCGTTGGATGAAGAATGGAACGCTAAGATCTTGCCACGTCGTTACACGTATATTCGGCATATTTTGACCGTATTTCTTGCGTATATCTCCATTTAAATGGTATTCTGCATTCAAAAATACACAGTAATTAGCACAGATCTCAAAAAAATACAAATAAATAGTCGTTAGAATCGTGAGATCGAGACCAAGCTAGGAAAAATATCAAAAGTGCAGAATTACTCCGTTAATTTATACTTTGTGCACAAATCAATGGTTTTCTCTAATAAATAATGATATACGAAATACGAACACATTAGAGACCAATTAAGCATCATATGAGCACAAAATAGGGCTAAATGGGGGGTTAAATATGCAATATTCAACCCGAATCAACACGCCACACCTCCGCTCCGACGCAGCCCGCTCCACCTCGTCGGTGCCCCGCCTCGATGCCCTCCGCTGTTCGTCGAGCCCCGCCACTCAGTCGCCGCCCTGTGCACCCCCGCCCCCATCGCCGGCGGAGGAAGCGAACACCCCCTCATGTGTTCATCGCTGCATAAGAGAGAGGACGAGGGTGAGTTGGGTTACGTATTTTATAAACGTATTTTTCAAAAATATTCGTATAAACGTATTTTAAAGTATTTCGATAATTATAAAAATGGATTTTATTGGTTTTAAATTGATAATTAATTATATACAGATCGGAAAATTATAGAACAAGCTCCAGAAAATCGGAAATAGTATTCTGGATCCAATGGCGATGGTCTCATCTCGATCAGACGCTTAGTTTTTCCAGAATCATTTTTTAGCCTAAAACTTAAATGCGTAAAATTCATTCTAAAGTCTGTAACTCTCTGTTTTCACGTACACTGATACGTGATTAAAATATATGTCTTAGTAATCTTCGAGACGGTCGTTTTGACTGCTCATTCGAGTATTTCCAACTAGTATTGCACACGGAAGAAATTACTGAAGGTTTATGTTACTTAAATAAATTGGGTTTTTAAAGTTATTTTTGAGCTTCTGAAAATTATAAAAATTACCAGTGACTTCTGAAAATATTTTTCTCTTGCAGTAAAATTATATTCTTCATTTTCAGCCTATATAAAAATTTAGAACGCTTTTCGACAACATTTCAGTCAGTTATAAAAATCAAAACGATCAAATTATTTAATATAGTGTGTGCTTTAACCATTTGTTTCTTGTGCTTGCATGTACCAACCCTCGTGCACCAGCTTCTCTAGCTCCAACCTCGTCTTGCCAAGATGAGCTCGAAATTAGTAAGTCACAACATGTTCTAAACATATAAAACTAGTCTACTGTGCTTGTACAAACTCGTAACACTTCACCACTTATAGCCTCTGAACTGCTATTGACTTGTACCG
>JAULAV010000063.1:29213-61713 GCA_030789695.1 Scilla litardierei | reverse complement strand
ATATAATGCGACTTTCCCACTCATACAGAGATCCTCTCCGCAAGGGAACAGATTCCCTTTGCACACGACTTCGTGTGCGCGACGTTCGAGGTCCGTATTCCCTCGTACATCCCCCACAAGGGTGTACAAACGTCTTCCATATCCAACATCTCCCACTCACACTTGAGGGGATTGTAAGAGAACGTCTTTCCCTTAGTTCTTTCATCTATCATACCGAGAAATAGACCGTGCGACCGTCATGCGCGTAGAGTCTGTTATTGTGCACTTGTTAGAGATACACAACGACCTCGAAGGTGCAAAGTTGAGTAGTTCAACGCATGCTTTACCCTAGATTATTTCTTCACATTTCTTGTACTTTATATTCAACAATTGAATCCCATCTGGATTACAATTGGCTGGCCAGCTTTGAATCACTAAAGTCCAAATGCGAATATGAAATCAATCTTCCTCTTCTTGTGAACCTTCTGATCATGACTTGATTCGCTTTTCTAACGTGCCCCGCCGAGCCGAATTACCATAGCCCATTAGTAACACGCTAAGGTAGCGATCATCTCGTCAAATCTAAAGGAACCAATTGGAGTCCTTGAGGGTAAGAGTTAAGACCCGTATGGCCTTTGAGTCTCACATAATAGCAAACACTATTGCTACTAACTCAGTGGTCGAAATGCATACGTGGTATGAACACGTATTACAACATCACTCCTTTCCCAGGGAGAGTATGTCTTAATGATGTTGTACGGATGAAAGATCAGACACCATAGTGCCTATCTTTTTGAGTCCCCTTACTACTCGTGAAATATTCACGGACTCTCATCCTGCATAAGACAGATAGGATTAAAAAATCCAATGAGATCTTTATATCCTTGTGATACAGATCTTAGATCTTTTGTAAGCATCCGTATGATGCAGATCTTTTATTCGACTATCTTGTTTAAGTCATGACTCTAAATCATTTGTCTAATGATTTTGACTTTAAACTAGTCTCATCTCTATCTTATCCATCTGATAAGATAAGGCGGTTGCTCATGTGAGAGAGAGCCAACCTTAATCTGTCCGACATACACACAATAAAATAGCTGAGACTAAAACACAAATGTTTAAAATCATTTGTAAGAAACTTGTATGCAATATATAAAAGAACTTCTTTCTTTTATTAAACTTTGATCTTCTATAGACATGGGAAATATTACATGATACAGCTCAGCACCTACGCATTCCCATAGATGATAAGTGTTTGAAAAACACATCTCTGGGGATCGCCTTAGTAAGGGGATCCGCTATCATCTCATGCGTGGATATGTATCCTATGTCTACTTCCTTCCGTTTGTCATAGTCCTTCGCAAACTTGAATCGAATGTCAATGTGTTTGGTCTTACAATGAAATTTAGGATCTTTGACGTAGGCAATCGAAGCTTGACTATCACTGTATATAGGAACAGTGCTTGAGTCAGTGGCATTCGTCAGCCTGTCTAAGAATTTCCTAAGCCAAACAGCTTCTTGGACCGCCATGCTGAACGCTACGAACTCGGCTTCCATGGTTGATAGAGCGATGCAGGTTTGTTTCTTGCTGCTCCAGGATATTGCACCATTCCCGAGTAAGAAAACAAAGCCTGAGGTAGATCTTCGCTCGTCGAGATCACCCGCCCAATCAGCATCGGTATAGCCTTCGAGTCTCAAGGTATTGCCTTGATAGCATAACGCATAGTCCGCAGTCCCTTTGAGGTATCTTAATATCCTCTTAACCGCTTTCCAGTGTGCTTGTCCTGGGTTGGATTGGTAACGGCTTACCATACCAACAGCATAGCAAATGTCTGGTCTGGTACACATCATGGCGTACATCAGACTCCCGACAGCACTGGAGTATGGAACTTTTTCCATAGCTTTCTTTTCTTTTGGATCTTTGGGACACATCTCCAAACATAGACCCTCGCCTTTGCTTATTGGAGTATCAATTGGCTTGCAGTCCTGCATATTAAACCGTTCTAAAACTTTCTTTATATATGTCTCTTGAGAGAGAGAAAGAAGTTTCTTGGAACGATTCCTTGAGATCTTAACTCCAAGGATATATGCAGCTTCACCCATGTCTTTCATCTCAAAGACGGATGAAAGCCAAGCTTTGATATCCAATATAAGACGCTTATCATTTCCGGCTATAAGTATGTCATCTACATAAAGAGACATAATTACATACTTGTTTTTAATCCTCTTAATATATACGCAGTTGTCTTCGTCGAGCATGGAGAAACCATACGACAAAACGACTTCTTGAAAGCGCATATACCACTGCCTTGAGGATTGTTTAAGACCATATATGGATTTACGAAGTTTACAAACCTTATGTTTGTTTTCTTCTTGTACGAACCCGTTTGGTTGTTCCATGTAGATCTCCTCATCTAGTTCTCCGTTAAGAAAAGCAGTCTTTACATCCATCTGATGTAACTCGAGGTCCAAACAAGCCACCATTGCCAGAATTAAGCGAATGGAGGTAAAACGCACGACAGGAGAGAAAGTCTCTTCGTAGTCTATTCCTTCCTGTTGCGTGAAACCTTTCGCAACAAGGCGAGCTTTATATTTCTCGATGGAGCCATCAGCCTTATGCTTGATTTTGAGAACCCACTTGTTCCCAATGGCTCTACGTCCCTTAGGTAAATCAACCAAGTCCCAGACTTGGTTTGTTTTCATGGATTGAAGTTCTTCTTCCATAGCCGCTATCCATTTATCTTTAGCAGGGCATGTGACGGCCTGTTTGAAATTTGCAGGTTCGTCATCATCTTGTAGTAATGTCATGAATGTTTGAGGAAATTCATCCTCAAATCTCAGAGGTGTTAGCCTCGTTCGATTACTACGTCTTGTTTGAGTTTGATCACTCCCACTTGGAATGACATCACTCCCACTTGGAATAATATCACTCCCACTCGGAATAGGATTGGTATCGTTCGTATCATCCATTGGTGAAGTTTGAAACGTATTTTCTTCTTCACCAAGAATTCTCCCACTCGAACGTTCCGATCCTACTTGATCCCAAGTCTCAAACAAGGATAAGTCTTGACTTATCTCACCCTGTCTTGGAAACTCGTTTTCCAAGAAGACAACATCCCTCGATTCGAATTCTATTAGACCCCCATTGTCCTCTTGACCGACGAAAACCTATCCTTTGGAGTTTTCAGCGTATCTGATGAAGATACACTTCCTCCCACGTGGCCCAAGTTTGCCATATTTGTGAGAGGACAAATGTGCATAAGAGGCACAACCCCAAGGTTTTAGAATGCTTAAGTCTGGAGTTCTATTGTTCCACAACTCATAAGGAGTAGAACTTACCGATTTCGAGGGTACACGGTTTAAGATGAAAGCTGCCGTCAATAATGCGTCACCCCAAAAGGTGATAGGCAAATTTGCCTGAGACATCATTGATCGGACCATTTCCATCAATGTCCTATTTCTTCTTTCCGCAACACCGTTTTGTTGCGGAGTATAAGGCATAGTTATTTGATGAACTATGCCTTTTTCATCACAAAGTTCCTTAAAACTTATTGATTGATATTCACCGCCCCTATCGGTTCGCAAAACCTTAATCTTGCGATCTAATTGATTCTCCACTAAACTCATATAGTTTTTAAAGCAAGCCAAAGCTTCACTTTTGTGGGATATCAAATAGATATGTCCGAAACGGGTGAAGTCATCAAGGAATGTGATGAAATAGGACTTCCCGCGTCTTGTCTTAACATTCATTGGACCGCAAATGTCCGAATGGATAAGCTGTAATGGAACTTCGGCCCTTGTGCCAGTTCCAAACGGCTTGCGACAAGTTTTCCCTACAAGACAATGTTCGCAAGTCGACATTTCAACTTTTGAAACATTAGATAGCAAGCCACTTTTGGCAAGTCTATCCATTCTAGTTGGTCCAATATGACCAAGTCTTGCATGCCAACAAATGATCTCAGAATTAGAGTTAGAAGCATTTGTCAAATGAAAACTTTCATTAATGGAAGAAGAATCATCATACATTGTGTTTAATACAATTAATCCATTACAAACATTACCAGAACCAATCAAAGAATTATTACAAACAAGGTCAACAGATTGTTTATAGAACCTCCACTCATAATCTAAAGACATTAACATGACCACGGATACGATATTTCTTCTAATATCTGGAGCAAAGAGGACGTCGTGCAATAATAATGTCCGGCCGTTGTCGAGAACTAGCTTACATGTTCCGACGCCTTTGACTTCAACACGAGTGTTGTTGCCGACGTATATCCACTTTGTTCCTTGAGTTATCCTTCGATACTCTACGAAGAACCTTCTGTCCTTCGCAACGTGGTCTGTGGCCCCTGAATCAATCAACCAAAAATAGTTAGATTCAGCAAGAAACATGGAACTAGAAACACATATGTAACTAGCCCTACAAGTTACCTTATCACTTCCATCCGTACACTTACGGGCAAAGTGACCGTACTTGTTGCACTTAAAGCACTTGATCTTCTTCAAGTTTTTCTTCTTTGAGTGCACATTCTTTTGCCACTTTTTGTTCTTAGTCTTCTTTGAGGTTTCCGGTTCTTGCTTTCGTTCGTTCACAAACCTTAAGCGTTTATTCTTCCGCTTATTTCCTCCATGTGAGGAACTAGCGGCCACGTGCACTTCTGCACTTGGTTTTGCGGCTTGAATCCGCTCTTCCTCGAGTTCGAGGTGTTTCGATACATCGCTTAAAGTTTTAATGCACTCATTATGAGTGAGGTGCATTTTCATGTTATCCCAGCTATCTGGGAGTGAACGAATGACTGCTTGGATCTGCTGTTCGTTAGACAGCGTAACACCCGCATCCTTTAATTCAGATATTAGATTAGCCATGTGGCGGAGATGCTTTTTCATAGAATGATCTCGCCGCATTTTGTACGAATCAAATTGAATATTCAAGGAGCGGTGTTTGGTAACCGAAGTTCCACCAAACTTTACTTCTAGCTCAGACCATATGTCTTTGGCTAGATCGAATTCCCGAAATAGACGCATTATGTCATTGTCCATCGCGGACAGTAACGTAATGCGTGCTATTTTGTTCTTTCGAGTCCAAGTGTCATAAGCTTCCCGGTCCCTCTTGTGTTGGGCCGTATTGCCCAACTCAGGTTCTACCATTATGTTTTGGAGTGTTTCGAGCACATCTTGCTCCTCCAAAACATATTGGATTTTAATTGACCAAAGTTTATAATTGTCGCCGTTGAGCTTTTCACCTTTGTTAAGCTCTGCGACAATATTCTTAGAAGCGGTAGACATATTCGATTCAAAAAACTGCAAAGAAAATGAAAAAACACGATCAAAATTCAATGCATAAAGTTTCAATTCTTTAAACACTTGATAAGTTCCTTGGATGCGTTGAAATGTTACTCTAGAATCGAGAAGTTCACTACGTTCCCAACTACCATCTAGAAGTAACTTTCAAAGTATCCCTCTTACTTATCATAAGTAAAAAGAAATCAGAAATAATACCCGTATGGTATTATCAGCGGAAAATTACTTTGAAAAACATATTTTTCAAAATAGAATAGGTGAGAATTAGCGCAAAGAATTTTAACGCAACAATTGCCAAGCCACGAGACCTGATCTACACACCCATGGGTTAGATAACCATGGCCGGATCGTGGTAGGACTTGGAATTCTAAATTGCGCTATCCCGATTTAAGGACGGGACATAACCTATTTGAAAAACATCTTTTTCCAAAAATTTGAAAGCACGTTGGCTAATCTCCGTAGAGTAGAACACGTCACAAGTACATTGGCTAATCTCCATAGAGTAGAGCACAATGACATGGCTAATCTCGCATGAAGTAGAGCACTATGGCTAATCTTCAAGGAGTAGAGCCCAAAAAAAACTTCATTAAAACGTTAGTCCTGTATGAACTAGTCGGCACTGTGGTTAGCCCCGTATGGGCTAATCGACACATTCGAGTTTGGCCGATGCCTTTTGTCACCCCGTATGGGTCAGTAGGCAAGTTTGCAGTCGATTCAGACCTTCTGCCAGATTGGTCGACCAAAAACCCAAAATTGGTCGACCAATTTTCGAAAGCAACTTCTTCCCGGCCAGGGCCTCTGCCCTGGCCGGGGCTTGGCCAAGGTCCGGCCAGGGCCTCTGCCCTGGCCGGCCAGAGGGCCCTGGCCCCCTCGGCCAGGGCCGGCCAGGCCCTGGCCTCTGCCAGGGCCGGCCAGGCCACTGGCCGGGGCCAGGGCTCCTGCCCTGGCCTCGGCCAGGCCCTGGCCTGAGGCCAGGGCGCTGCCCTGGCCTCTGCCAGGGCGGCCAGGCCGCTGGCCGGGGCCAGGGCTCCTGCCCTGGCCTCGGCCAGGCCCTGGCCTGAGGCCAGGGCGCCGGCCCTGGCCTCTGCCAAGGCCGGCAGGCCGCTGGCCGGGGCCAGGGCTCCTGCCCTGGCCTCGGCCAGGCCCTGGCCTGAGGCCAGGGCACCGACCCTGGCCACTGCCAGGGCCGGCCTGGCCCTGGCAGTGGCCAGGGCGCCGGCCCTGGCCACTGCCAGGGCCGGCAGGCCGGCCTGGCCGGCAGGGCTTGGCCAAGGCCGGCCACTGCCGGCCTGGCCTTGGCCGGCCACTGCCGGCCTGGCCATGGCCGGTCATGGCTTGGCCATGGCCGGTCATGGCCAAGGCCATTCGGCGTTGGCCGGTCATGGCCCCTTTGGCCATGGCCGGCCACCCCCTTTAAATGGGGTTGCCGCACTCATTCCTCCCCCTTGATGGGGTGGTCGCCGGTGGTTATTGGCCGTAGCCAACCCCCTCCGCATGGGGAGAGGGGGTGCATGGCCTTCATAGCCCATTTGGCCATGGTGCACATGCACCAAATTTTCCTCTTACCCGATGGAAATAACTTCCATCATCTTCCTCGATGAAGCACCCGTTCGTCGATGAAGCACCCGTTCGTCGAGAAATTAGTTATTTCCTAATGGTCGTGTGCCAAAAATGAAAAATAACATACTACGTGAACGGTCGGTTCTTCCCGTCACGGAGAGTTCCTACCATATCCGTAATGATAGGAGACCCTAACGTGAAAAGAACAACCGCTGCGTTCTCTCCGTCACGAAGCGTTCCTACTATATCCGTAATAGTAGGAGACCCATTCGTGAAAAAGACAACGACTCGTTCATAGTTTCGACGGAGCGGTGGTTTGACCGGGGCGAACCCATATGGCTCTGATACCAATGTAGGATCCTGCCAAAACAGAGTTAGGATCGATAATTAAAGTGGAGACTTACGCTAGCGTATGCGGAGCGGTAGTCTCGGAACTTTGCCTTCGGATTCGCCACGACGGATCGAGTCTTCTCACGAACGGAGTAAGACTACTAATCCACAATCTAAATCTCTATTTTAGATTAAGAACTTGGATGGAGGGAGAGGAAATATTTCTGCAGAGCTTCGCTATGAAGAAGATGCATGCATGAATTTCATGCAAATGGTGTAAGCAAAATGGCTACCCTTGGGTCTTATTTATAGCCCCCAAGGTAGTTATTTTAGGGTAAGTCGTTCCTTTGGAACAACTTAATTAAGGTGTACCATGATGCATGGCACATTATAAGCTTAAGTTGTACCATATGCATGGTACAACATAAGCTTAAGATATTCCCCCTTTATTAGCCATATGTCGCATGCATTTATGCATATATAATGCGACTTTCCCACTCATACAGAGATCCTCTCCGCAAGGGAACAGATTCCCTTTGCACACGACTTCGTGTGCGCGACGTTCGAGGTCCGTATTCCCTCGTACATCCCCCACAAGGGTGTACAAACGTCTTCCATATCCAACAGGCCGAGTACACGCTGATTCTCTCTTGTGCGTGTCCGCTTTGGTCGGCCGAGTAGGCTTTCTTGCTCGGCCGAGTGAGTGCTCCACTTGGCCGAGTGGCATGCTGTAAATGCCCAATCTTCTCTGTTTCTCCTCCTCGTCGCTCTTATGAAGTTCCTTCTTCTTCCACTCATCCTCCATCGCTGAATGGCCCTCAAACGAGCCGTGGGTGACACTCCTTAGCGTTTGCAAACCCCTTGATCTCAAAATCGCTCCAAATCGCTCCATATTTCCTGAAATACGACAAAAACAAGAAATAGTGAAAAGCATCGCAATATTGTCGAATAATCGTGAAAAACGCGATATGGGCGATCAAAACGGCATGCAAACATGCAGAAAAAAGGTGTAAAATTTGGAGTGATCAAAATCCCCCAAGCTTACCTCTTACTCGTCCTCTAGGAAGATAAGTAAAAGGCGAACCCGACGGGAAAAGTAATAAAAAGAAAGAAAAATGAAAAATAGAATAGAAAGCGAAGAAGGAGATGCTAGATCATTTTTCTCAGGACGTGGGTTTTGCTTACTCATGTAGCACACGGCGAATGTAAAACTCACGCCAAAGATTTTTATCTCGATACCATAGTATATGGATGCATTCAAAATAGAAAACCCAAGAATATCAAAATAGTATGAAATATGGAGTCATTCTAGAACTAACATTGTCTGAAGCATCTAAAGCGGTATACATAATCATAGATCCCACACTTTTCAATTGAATGCTTTCTACCTGGAGTATAAGAGATATCACACAATATGGAGTAGTAAGAATAGAAAAGTATGGTTTTCATGAAATGTATGCTAAGTGTCAATTTCTGGATTTCATAAAACTTTTAGTGATCTCACCAAGTATAGAAAATTACCTAGCTTAGGTTGTCATGCACTGTCAGGTAGTCACTCTCTCACACATTGTTGGTTCCTCTCCCCCAAGCTTATCTATAAGCGTGGTGGCATAAAATAAATCAATAAATATATTCCCCATTTTTGAAGCTCCATGATAGAATAAAAACAAAAGAGGGAAGAAAGAGAGAAAGAGTATGAGATGGGATCATGTATAAACTTCTTTTCTTTTTTCTTTTCTTTTTCTCATTTTTTTCAAAAGATTCATATATACAACTGTGATCCCAAATCAAAAGATAGAAAGATATACATGTATTTTTCTTTTTGATTTTGGGGATAGTGGAGCATGGACTTTATAAAGCGGGGGAATTGCCAATATAGGATCCGCTAAAGGAAGATTCGTCAATGAATATAAGTAGAGAATTAATGCTCAAGATATGTGGAGAAAGAAATAAATGTAACACTCGGTTCACTCTATAAGACGTGTACAACAACTTTCAGCAGAGTAATGTAATCTACTCAGTTTAATCTGAGAAAGTAAACTAGTCCAGTTATATCAACCTAGCATACATTCATTCAACCTGAAAGTGAGGCGTACAATTTTCATGCAATAAGAAGTGATATAAGAAAGGAAAGCAGTACTCCAGATATAAGCAATCAATGCGTGAAGCTTGGTGTGTTTTCTACGAAGAGCATACATATGAATTATCAGACTTCAGCTAATAAAAGAATTTCATCCATATTCATACAGGAAAAGGTGGGTTACTGTCTAAAATGCATAGCAAGACACAGCATATGATATCTGAAATAAAAACTACAGCATGAAAAAATAGTATGCAAACAGAGATAAGCTAATCACCATGTCATCATCATCACAGAAAAGTAATCTCTAGCAAAAGATGAAAGAAATAAGGATAAAATAAAATAAAAACTACTACAAAATGCAGCACACTCAAAAAGGTAAGAAAACGTGATGCATGATAAAAAAACGAAAAGGTGGGTGAAAATGAGTACAAAAGCGGAAAATGTGAGAAAAGCAAAAAATAAAAGGATGACAAAAAGCAAAAGCGTGAGAACTCACTCCCCCAAGCTAAAGTGCACAGTGTCCTCAATGTACGAAGTGTGGCACACCGAGAGATGTGAAATGGGTGGGGTGTGTGAGGATGCATGCATGATGAAAATAAAAGAAAAGGAAATGATATAGCAATGCAGGTGATGCATGCAGAGGTCAAAATGGTGCAGAATATCAGTGTCCCCAAAAATAAGCTCCCTCACTCCCAAAGAGATATAAACAGATATGACCAAAAAGGTACCAAAACAGTGTGTGGAGGAGGGGCGCAAAAATCACCAGCTCAAAAACAACCAGGAAAACAACAGAAATATAGAAGGCATCCAGTGTGTGCCTAGGCTGGTGGTGGTGCACCAGCACCATCCTGTGGCGGAGGTGGTGGGCGTGGTAGCTGCTGGGTGGGTGTCGGTGGTGGAGGCAGACGCGCCAGAATCTGGTTCAGGCAAGCCTGAATACTGGGAAGAATGGCGACGCGGGTCTGTACAGCACTAACTGTGGCGGAGAGAGCCCTGAAATCCCCTCTAAGTCCACTAACAGCCCCCTCAAGAGCACGAATGCTCTGAACTAGAGTGTTGGGGGGTGGTGGAGCAGAGGGACGCACAGGTCTAACGATGAAGTGCGGGGCTGTCTCACGCAGGCAGTGAAGTGGATGGGTCCAGCAGGGAAGTGGGGTAATGGTGCTGTGCTCACTAAGTGATGCCCAGCCTCCGTGAGAGGCTGGGACGCAGGAAAGGTCGAAGTGAAAGCAGCAGCAGAAGTGGAAGTAAAAACAGACGACGAGGCGACGTGAGAGGTCAGTGACGCAGACGTGGGGACAGATGTCACGACACTCTCAGAAAAGACAGCGGCAGTGGAGACCGAGAAGTCGACGGGTGGGGAGGCTGTGAAGGGCACAAAAGATGACTCCCAGGAGTCAAGAACAACAATCAGGATAGGGTCTCTACTGCGGAGGTGAAAGAGGACTCGTCGCTCTCAATAATGGTAGGGGGATGCTCGGGACTCAGAGTGGTAATGGGCTTGGCAGAAATAGGCACAGTGGTGGTGGTGGTGGACGGCTCAGCTAAAGTGCTCCTGACACTAACAGACGTGTGGACAGAGGTGTCGGGAGGTGCAGACAGGGCAGGAGCAGGCTGAGGGATCACGGGGTCGACGGGTGGAGCGAGGGGCTCCTGCTGAGCATCCTCGGGCTCAAGCACGTAGGCGACGGGGATAAGGAGATCCATCGCTGGAATCAGTCTCTGCCGTCTGGTCCAATATGTGTCCGAGCAGGGCTCGGGAGAACCATGTAATCCACGCTGAAGGGACCGTGCAACCACACCCAGTGCTGACGACCATGGGGACGAAGCATCTTCATCCGGGCCATAACATCTATAGAAAGTGTAGTGGGGCCCGGAGGTCGACGCAGGTCATTAGAAGGTCAACGCCGGTCATAAGGGCCAAGAGGGTGATCAGACCGCCGCAACAGATAAGTGAGCGAGCACTCACAGAAATAATGATGCGGTCCAAAAACCAACTGGCAATGTCGATCTCGACGGCGGGGACCATAACGTCACTACCCCTATCTAGAACCCTAGGGCGTGTCATCGCAAAGAGCATGTAGAGCTCTGGCGTAGATAGCGTCCCGGGCTCGTACCTCGTAAGGAAAGTAGTCGCCATAAGGCGCTGTGCAATGCGAAGGCAGGGTGGACAATAGCTGATGCCTTGGCCCTACTAGGGTCAAAGGTGAGTGAGGATCTCGTGATCTGTGTCCAGAAGGCGTGAGTGTCGAACGACGGGGGTGGAATGTGCGTGGGAGCGTAGGCACGGTCTGGGACCGGGACGGCGGGCCACTGGAAAAATGCTTTAAGCATGTCGAGAGTGATATCGCACTCTCGATCCATCAAACGGAAGTAGCATCCTCCAGGGGTCCGGTCAATGGAACTAAGGACCTCTAGTGTCGGACGGATGTAAGTATCCGCCGACACCGACAGAAAGTCACGCCATCCCACGTTGCCGTACAACGTGAGAAGCCCCTCAAGTACCCCTAGGTGGTCAAGGTCGGCTAGGTGTGCAAAACCTAGAGGGTACTATCGAGCGATGGCAGATACGCTCGAATCTGGCGCGGTGTGCGTCATCTCGAAACGTAATCCCCATCAGCCCGACGGCGAGAGCTGGTGGTGCCTGTGTGGGGATGGGATCGGTTGGAGGCAGCTGTGTAGGTGGGGATGGACTGGGCGGTGGGGTCTCCGCCCTAGCGGAAGAGGGACCAGGATCATCTGGTCTCTTCCACTTGGAAGCGGGAGCCCGAGTGCGTGGCCTAAGGCGTGGCGGCATGTGTGCCGCGAGACGAGCCCCCTAAAAAATGAAATGCGACGTGCTAAATAATGAAACGAGTATACCTGAGCACGCCACGAGAGCAATCAGCAATGTGTGCAAAGATACGCCTCCTTCACAAGGCTCAGTATGCGTCAAAAAGCTCCCCAAAGCTCCCCCAAGCTAGCCTAAAACACAAACGATAAAATCAGCCAATAATAATCAATATATATGGGGAAGATAAGGGGTAACAGATATATATAGGAGTTGATTTGAATTTGGGGTGCAACGGGCGTACAAATCGGGAGAAATGAGGAGAAATGAGGAATTTGGATGAAATAGGGGTGACCGGCGGTCGGCCGGCGTTGGGAGGCGGCGCCGGTAAGCCACGGCGGAGGGGCCGCGTCGGCAACCTGCAGGGATGCTCGGTCGGCGGCGGTGGGACCTGCACGGCCGGAGGAGGGTAGGAGTCGGGCAAGGGGAGAGGAAACGGCAGCAGCGGCTCGAGCGAATTGGGGAAAGTGGCGTTTCGAAATTCACGCCGCTGCCACCCGCTTATATATAGGATGGTTTCGACTCGGCCGAGTAGATATGTCACTCGGCCGAATGAATTCGATTTCGAATTAAACTACGTAACTTACGACTCGGCCGAGTGGCTTTGATTCACTCGGCCGAGTAAAAATGTCTCACTCGGCCGAGTGGCTCGGCCACTCAGCAATATTTCAGCACTGGAGGGTATCTGATTCACTCGGCCGAGTGATAAGGCACTCGACCGAGTGGAAATTAAGTCTAAAATTCACAGAAAATGACAGAGAGTCGGTCTGCAGAAACTTCCCTGATTGGTACTCCACTCGGCCGAATGGAGTCTTTGCTCGGCCGAGTGACATATGTTACTCGGCCGAGTGGCACCCTGTTTTCTGCAACGGCTCTCCGTTTTCGCTCCATTCTCTGTTTTTCTTCCTCCAGTCAGTCCCTTCCTTCTCCTGATGCCTGAGCGCGTTCCTGAAGCACTCTCTCTTGCCTTGGTCATCCTCCATATGAATGGTCTCTCTTTCTCCATCTCCTGTCATTAAAAACAAACCCGTTGTCACGATTTTATAGATCCTAGACTCTAAACACTAAGAGAAATCTAAAATAAAAATGAAAATCAACTAAAAATGATATAAAACCGTCGGATTGCCTCCCGACAAGCGCTCGTTTAAGGTCATGAGCTCGACCCCTTATGATTTTCGTTTAGCGTGTGATGTTGGGCACATGCGAGATACGCCCGTCAAATTTGTCGGGAAGGCCACTTGGATTTGGTTGTTGGTGCTCTTCGGCTTTCCTTGGCGTCCCCTCATCATGGGTAGGATTGGGGGATAAGTCCCCCAAGCTTGAGCTAGAATCAGTCTTCTTCCTCACCGGTGACACCGGCCTTCGGTCCGGCGGTGCTTTCTTTGAATTGTTGGCCGCTGAGAGCTTGCAGAGCTCCCTTATCCTTGCGACATCAACGTCGTCTTCATCATCGGCCGTGGAGCTATCCGGAGGGTCCTCCAACTTTTCTTCAATGCTAGAAATTTGGCCTTCTTCAAGGCCATCATCATGGAGAGCGCCGATGGAGTGCAGAATGGCTTCTTCGATCACCTCGTCAAGGAGGTCCACATAATCCAATTCTTCTTGATAGGGCATATGCTTCATGGCTTTTGAAATATGGAACTCGACCTCGATGTTCCTGACATTCAAGGATAATGTGACTTCTCTCACGTCGACTATAAAGCCGGCGGTGGCTAAGAACGGGCGTCCAAGTATAAGTGAAGTGTCGCCCTCCTCCTTGATGTCCATAACGACAAAGTCGCAAGGCAAATATATCCCTCCCAGAACTTGAAGCGGGATGTCCTCCGCAATCCCCACCGGCCTAGTAACCCGACCATCCGCTAGTTGTATTCTCATGTCGGTTGGCTTCAAGTCGGTCCCCGTATTCAATTTCCGGAACATGCTAAGGGGCATTAGGCTCATACTTGCTCCCAAGTCAACTACGGCCTTTTGCAATGGGACTCCTCCAAGTGTGCATGGGATGCGAAAGCTTCCGGGATCCTTGAACTTTGTGGGCTCCTTTTCCCTCCAGGTGAACCAAGTTCCTTATTCGGCAAGCATTATTTTCTCCTTCCTCTTCTTGCCCGATATTAAGTCCTTCAAGAACTTTGTGTAGGATTCCATCATGCGATGATGGAGGATCGAATGAGAGGAGAGACTTACATTAGCGTACGTTGCGCTGTAGTCTCTGAACTTTGCCCTCGGATTCGCCACAACGGTCGGTACTTTGTCACAGAGGATCGAAGCAGCGTTTCACCGTCTAAATCTCTACTTGGATGAAGAAATTTTAATGGAAGGGAGAAGAGGAAAAAGATTCCCTTATGCAAACTTATGGCATGAATTATTAGCCTTTAATGCCTTGCCCTTGGGTCCTATTTATAGGCTTTAGGGGTAGTTATTGTAGGAAATAACTACATATAAGCTTATTAGCTTATATTAACACACTTGCTTATCCTCTTCTTCATGCACTTATCAAGTGCCTTTATGCACTTATAATGTGACTTTTTCCACTTATCGAGTGGTCCTTTTCACACATGAAAAGGTTCCCTTCGCACATGCTTTCATGCACGCGACATCTGAGGTCCGTAGACCCTCATACATCCCCTCATGGGTATATACATGTTGTCCATATCCAACATCTCCCACTCACACTTGAGGGGATTGTAAGGAAATAGTTCTTCTGTTTATCATACTGAGAAATAGACCGTGTGACCGTCATACGCATAGAGTCTGCTGTTGTGCACTTGTTAGAGATACACAACACTCCTTGAGGTGCAAAGTTGAGTAGATCAACGCATGCTTTACCCTAGATTATTTCCTCACATTTCTAATACTTTATATTCAACAATTGAATCCCATCTGGATTACAATTGGCTGGCCAGCTTTGAATCTCTAAAGTCCAAATGTGAATATGAAATTAATCTTCCTCTTCTTGCGATCTTTTCGATCTTGACTTGACTCGCTTTTCTAACATGCCCCGCCGGACTGAATTAACCATAGTCCATAAGCAACATGCTAAGACAGCGATCACCTAGTCAAATCTAAAAGGAACCAATTAGAGTCCATAAGGATAAGAAGTTTTAAGACCCATGTGGTCTTTGGGTCTCACATAATAGTAAACACAATTACTATTCTAACCCAATGGTCAAATGCATACGTAGTATGAATACGTATTACAACATCACTCCTTTCCCAGGGAGCGTATGTCTTAATGATGTTGTACAAATGATGATCAGACACCACAATGTCTGACTTTGAGTCCCTTTTATTACTCATTAATTTCCTGGACCCACATCCCGCATAAGACAGATAAGATTTCAAAAATCTTCTTAGATCTTTTGTAAGCATCCATATGATGCAGATCTTTCATACGACCATTTTTTTAAATTCATGACTCTAAATCATCCGTCTGATGAGTTTGACTTTAAACAGGTCTCATCTTTATCTTATCCGTCTGATAGAATAAAGGCGGTTGCTCATGTGAGAGAGCCAACCTCAATCTGTCCGACATACTAGAAAACATAGCTGAGATTAAAAGAAATGTACACAAACATTTTTAAGAAACTCATATGCAATGTCGAAAAGAACTTATTCTTTTATTAAATTTGATCTTTCATAGACATGGGAATATACATTGATACAACTCAGCTCTTACGCAATCCTTGAGATGATAAGTGTTTGAAAAACACATCTCTGGGGATCGCCTTCGTAAGCGGATCCTCTATCATCTCATGCGTAGATATGTACCTAATGTCTACTTTCTTGTTCTTATCATAGTCTTTTGCAAATTTGTAGCGGATATCAATGTGTTTGGTCTTACAATGGAATTTTGGATCTTTGACATAGGCTATAGATGCTTGAATATCACTATATATTGGTACAGCACCTGAGTCACTTGCATCAATTAGCTTGTCTAAGAACTTCCTAAGCCAAACCGCTTCTTGGACCGCCATGCTAAATGCTACAAATTCGGCTTCCATAGTTGAAAGTGCGATGCAAGATTGTTTCTTGCTACTCCAGGATATTGCACCAGATCCGAATAGAAAAACATGTCCTGAGGTCGATCGTCGCTCATCGAGATCACCCGCCCAATCAACATCAGTGTAGCCTTCGAGCCTCAAGGCATATCCTTGATAGCATAAAGCATAGTCCACATTCCCTTTAAGATACCGCATTATCCTCTTAACCGCTTTCCAGTGTGCTTGCCCTGGATTGGATTGGTAACGACTTACCATTCCAACAGTAAAACAGGTGTCCAGTCTTGTACACATCATAGCGTACATAAGACTACCAACTGCACTGGAATATGGAACTTTTTCCATAATATCCTTTTCCTTTTGGTTCTTTGGACACATTTTCAGACATAAATTATCGCATTTGTTTATAGGAGTATCAATGGACTTACAGTCCTGCATATTAAAACATTCTAGAACCTTCTTTATATAAGTCTCTTGTGAAAGAGAAAGAAGTTTCTTCGAACGATTCCTTGACATCTTAACTCCAAGGATATATGCGGCTTCTTCCATGTCTTTCATCTCAAATACTGATGAAAGCCAAGCCTTGATATCCATCACAAAGCCCTTGTCATTTCCGGCTATTAAAATGTCATCTATATATAGAGACATAATAACATACTTGCTTTTGATCCTCTTGATTTATACACAGTTATCTTCATCAAGCATGGTAAAACCATTTGATAAGACAACTTCTTGAAATCGTATATACCATTGCCTCGAGGATTGTTTAAGACCATATATGGACTTACGAAGTTTACAACCCTTATGTTCGTTTCCTTCTTTTACAAACCATGTTGGTTGTTCCATATAGATCTCCTCGTCCAATTCTCCATTGAGAAAGGCAGTCTTTACATCCATTTGATGTAATTCGAGGTCTAAGCAAGCTACCAAAGCCAGAATCAATCGAATCGAGGTAAAACGAACAACAGGTGAGAAGGTCTCTTCGTAGTGTATCCCTTCCTGTTGCGTAAAACCTTTTGCGACAAGGCGAGCTTTATATCTGTCTATAGAGCCATCAGCCTTATGCTTAATCTTGAGAACCCATTTGTTCCCAATAGCTCTACGTCCTCTGGGTAAGTTAACTAAGTCCCAGACTTGGTTAATTTTCATGGATTCTAATTCCTCCTTCATCGCTTCCATCCATTTGTCTTTTGCAGGGCAAGATACAGCCTGTTTGAAAGTAGCAGGCTCGTCATCTTCTTGTAGTAAAGTCATAAAGGTTTGTGGGAATTCATCCTCAAATCTTAGAGGAGCTAACTTTGTACGACTACTACGTCGCATTTGAGATTCTTCAAGTCCTTGTTGACTCGAAGTTGGATCAATTCTAATATTACTCCCACTTGGAATGTGATTAGAATTGCTCCCACTTGGATCAGTATTCCTATATGGAATAGGATTCGCATCATTCGTATCATCCATTGGTGAAGGTTGAAACGTATTTTCGTCTTCACCAAGAATTCTCCCACTCGAATGAGGTAATCCTTCTTGATCATAAATCTCAAATAGAGATAAGTCCTCACTTATCTCGCCCTGTCTTGGAAACTCATTTTCCAAGAAAGTAACATCCCTCGACTCAAATTCAATCAGTCCTCCATTGTCTTCCTGACCAATGAAAACATAACCTTTGGAGTTTTCTGCGTATCGTATAAAGATACATTTCCTCCCCCTTGGCCCAAGTTTGCCATACTTATGGGAGGAAATATGTGCGTAGGATGCACACCCCCAAGGTTTTAAAATGCTTAAGTCAGGAGACCTTTGGTTCCATAACTCATAAGGAGTGGAGCTAACTGATTTCGAGGGTACGCGGTTCAAGATGAAAGCAGCCGTCAATAATGCATCACCCCAAAAGGTGATTGGCAAGTTAGCTTGCGCCATCATTGAACGGACCATTTCCATCAAAGTCCTATTTCTCCTTTCAGCAACACCATTTTGTTGTGGAGTATAAGGCATAGTTATTTGATGAACTATACCCTTATCATCACAAAGTTCCTTAAAACTTGCTGATTGATATTCACCGCCTCTATCGGTTTACAAGACCTTAATCTTGCGATCTAATTGATTTTCCACTAAACTCATATAGTTTTTAAAGCAGGTTAATGCTTCACTTTTGTGGGATATCAAATAGATATGTCCGAATCGGGTGAAGTCATCAATAAAAGTGATGAAGTAGGACTTCCCGCGTCTTGTCTTGACATTCATCGGACCACATATGTCCGAATGGATGAGCTGTAATGGAACTTCGGCTCTTGTACCGGTTCCAAATGGCTTGCAACAAGATTTCCCTACAAGGCAATGTTCGTAAGTCGACATTTCGTCCTTTGAAACATTGGATAGAAGGCCACGTTTGGCAAGTCTATCCATACGTGTTGGTCCAATGTGACCAAGCCTTGCGTGCCAACAAATTACATCAGATTCACAAACCGAGGAATTTGTAACAAGGAAATTTTCATTAAAATTAGAGGAATCGTACATAGTATTTAATACAATGAATCCCTTAAAAACATACCCAGAACCAATTAAAGAATTATTACAAGATAGGTCCACATTACAATTATGAAAGAACCAACTATAACCAAGACCCATTAATACAACCACAGATATAATATTCCTTCGAATATCTGGAGCGAAGAGGACATCATGAAGTAAGATAGTGCGGCCATTGTCCTAGACGAGCTTGCACGTCCCAACGCCTTTCACTTCAACATGTGTGTTGTTTCCTACGTATATCCACTTCGTTCCTTGGGGTATCCGGTGATACTCCACGAAGGACCGGCTGTCCCTTGCTATGTGGTCGGTGGCACCTGAATCAATTATCCAAAATGGATTAGATTCTACAAGAAATATTGAACTAGAAACACATATGTAACTAGTATTATTACAAGTTACCTTGTCACCTCCATCCGTACAAGAACGGGCAAAGTGACCTAACTTGTTTTACTTGAAGCACTTGATCTTCTTTAAGTCCTTCTTCTTGTGCCATTTCTTGTTCCCACCCTTATGTTTGGGTTTCTTGGTAGACTCTGGTTGCCTTTTATGTTCATGATCATACTTCGAGCGATTTTTACGTTTCTTTCCCCCGTGCGAGGAACTAGCAATCATGTGCACTTCTGCACTAGGCTTGGCAGCCGCAAGCCGCTTTTCCTCTAACTCGAGGTGCTTAGAAACATCACTGAAATTCTTGATGCTCTCATTATGAGTGAGATGCATCTTCATTTGTTCCCATTCGATTGGTAGGGAACGTATGACCGCTTAGATTTGTTGCTCATCAGTGAGCACATGACATGCATCCTTTAACTCTGAAATAAGATTCGCCAAGTGTCGCAGATGCATTCCCATGGAATGATTTGGACGTTTTTTGTACGAATCGAATTTTATAGTTAAAGAGCGAAGTTTGGTCACCGAGGTGCCACCAAACTTCTCCTCCAGCTTGGACCATATGTCCATAGCTAGGTCATGTTCTCGGAAGATTCGCATTATGTCGTCGGCCATACTTGATAACAACGTAATGCGAGCAATTTTGTTCTTCCGAGACCAAGCATCAAAGGATTCCTTGTCTCTTCTGTGTTGGGCCGTAGTGCCTAACTCAGGTTCAATCATTGTGTTCTTCAGAGTTTCGAGCACGTCTTGCTCATTTAGAACATATTGTATCTTCATGGACCATAGTTTGTAATTATCACCGTTGAGTTTTTCACCTTTGTTCAACTCAGCGACGATGTTCTTAGTAGCGGAAGCTATTTTAGTTTTAAAATGCTGCAAAAGACATAAAAACAAGTTCGATCAAAAACATTGCATAAATTTTACATTTGATAAGTTACTTTCGAAAAATATTGAAGATGTTGCTCTAGAATCGGAAAGGTCATTTACAATTCCAATCACCATCTAGAACAACTTTCAATATTTCCCCATCACTTATCAAATAATAGTACTCTTATAGTACTTGCAGCAGAAAAACGTTTTTGAAAATGTATTGCAAACGTATTTTTGCAAACGTATTTTGCAGCGGGAGGTAGTGGTCTTCCCCGGCCATTGCCGGGGTCGAGCCGTGGTCGTGCCAAGGCCGGATTCCCCCAAGTATGGGGTTTTGCCGTATGCAACTGCCGCCGGTCCCGTATGGGCCGGCCATGCAGACCCCCCCATCCCTTTGGGGTTGTGGCCGAGGCCAGGGTGCCTCTGCCCTGGCAGAGGCCAGGGCCGGCCACTGCCCCCTGGCAGAGGCCCTGGCCAGCCAGGGCGCCTCTGCCCTGGTCGGCCGGCCTGGCCCTGGCCAGAGAGGCCAGGGTCGGCCTCTGGCCTAGCCCTGGCCGCGGCCAGAGCGCCCCTGCCCTGGCCTCGGCCAGGGCCGGCCGTGGCCCTGACCAGAGAGGCCAGGGCCGGCCTCTGGCCTGGCCAGGGCCGCGGCCAGGGCCGGCCTCTGCCCCCTAGCAGAGGCCCTGGCCGGCCAGGGCACCTCTGCCCTGGTCGGCCGGCTGGCCCTGGCCGAGGCCAGGGCTGGCCGTGGCCCTGGTCGAGGCCAGGGCGGCCTCTGCCCTGGCCGGCCAGGGCCCGCCCTGGCCCTGGCAGAGAGGCCAGCCACCTCGATGGAGGACGTGGAAGCCGTCCTGGCCGGCCCTGGCCCTGGCCGAGGCCAGGGCGGCCTCTGGCCCTGGCCAAGGCCAGGGCAGTCTCTGCCCTGGCCGGCCCTGGCCGGCCATGGCCCTGGCCGAGGCCAGGGTGGCCTCAGCCAGGCCCTGGCCCTGGCCGAAGCCAGGGCCGGTCAGGCCATGACCGGCCTCCCTCCTTAGAGGCCGGCCACACACACCCCCCCCCGGAAGAGGAGGTGGTCTTGATGGTTATTGGCCGAAGCCAACCCCCTTCCCAATGGGTGGGGGGTGCATAGCCATTCACCAAAGAGATATGCAATTGCCATACTACCATGGCAATCTTCTTCTCCGATGAGAAGGTTTGCAACTCCCATCTTCTCCGATGAGACACCCGTTCATCGAGAAAGTGGTTGAGCTTTAATGGTCGTGTGCCAAAAACACACTTTCGCGGTCGTAAACTTCACGCTCTACATGAAGAGAGTGCACATTCCCTATTGAATGGAGACTCAGCATCCATGAGGAGTGCGAGTTTGACGAGATGAACGGTCAGTTCTTCCCGTCACGGAGAGTTCCTGCCATATCCGTAATGGCAGAAGACCCTAACGTGAAAAGAACAACTTTTGCGTTCTCTCCATCACGATGCGTTCCTACCATATACATAATGGAAGGAAACTCATTCGTGAAAGAGACAACGTGTCATTCATCGGTGAGACCGGAGCGAACCCGTGTGGCTCCGATACCAATGTAGGATTCCATCATGCGATGATGGAGGATCGAAGGAGAGGAGAGACTTACGTTAGAGTACGCTGGGCTGTAGTCTCTGAACTTTTCCCTCGGATTCGCCACAATGGTCGGTACTTCGTCACACAGGATCGAAGCAGCGTTTCACCGTCTAAATCTCTACTTGGATGAAGAACTTTTAATGGAAGGGAGAAGAGGAAAAAGATTCCCTTATGCAAACTTATGGCATGAATTATTAGCCTTTAATGCCTTACCCTTGGGTCCTATTTATAGGCTTTAGGGATAGTTATTGTAGGAAATAACTACATATAAGCTTATTAGCTTATATTAACACCCTTGCTTATCCTCTTCGTCATGCACTTATCAAGTGCCTTTATGCACTTATAATGTGACTTTTTCCACTTATCGAGTGGTCCTTTTCATACATGAAAAGGTTCCCTTCGCACATGCTTTCATGCACGCGACATCTGAGGTCCGTAGACCCTCATACATCCCCTCATGGGTGTATACATGTCGTCCATATCCAACACTTCGCATACGACGGGATCTCCACTATAGCATCCAAGAAAGGTATGTTGAGGCTTACTCCCTCAAATATTCAAGGAACTTGGCGAGCCTCTTCTCAATTTTGGCTCTCGCCAACCATTGTGGAAAGGGCTCCGGCGGCATGTAGGTGCGCTCCCCATTTAGCTTCTCCATTTCAGAAGTATCTCGAGTCCACTCTCGTGCAAACTCGAGCTACGACCTAGGTTGTGATAGTTATTATCCGTCAATCTGTTGCAAACGGATATGGGTATAGAATCACAATTAAAAATCCTAGCTTTAGTCCAATCTCTTTCAAACCAAGTCTAGAGAAATCCAATTGTCAATCTAAATCGAATATCTAGGCCTTCCTATCAATTGGGATCCAATCTCTTGCAAATCCCAATCGATATGAATTCCTAGCTATCCGTAATTAATCAATCTCAACCTAACCCTAATCAATTCTAGCAACAATTCCACAAATTCATCACAATTTAGAAATAGGGTCCATAGGGTTCATCCACATGCCCTAGAACATCAAATCTACTCACTAGTCATCATGCAAATCTCAGAAACATCAACAATAATATCGGCACAATTCATTGCAAAAGAGAAATAATGCATAAAAATAGAGTTTTCAATAGGAATTGACAAACCAATGTAGATGGCAAAGATTTCCAGCTGAAAATTCCCCAAAGAGTAGCCCTCAAATCCCTAAAAGAAAGTCTAAAATTTTGTTGTTCCAAAGCTCCCTAAACTAGGGCAAAAACTGGGTTTAAATACCCTCTAAAATCGCCCAAAAATCGTGACCAAACTGCCCCTGCGCAGCCCAGAAATCGCACCCCTAGCAGCAGGCGGGGCGGTTCACTCGGCCGAGTGGCATTGTCACTCGGCCGAGTGACAAACCCTGTAAGAAAACAGTAAGTCAGGGGGGTCTCAGGGTCTGCCTTCGGAGGTGACTCGGCCGAGGGGCTTTATTCACTCGGCCGAGTGGCATTTCATGCTCGGCCGAGTGGGACCTCTCAGAATGTCTGACAGATTCCAGTAACTCTGCCCTCTCTCTGGACGAATTTCCCGTGCCACTCGGGTGAGTGAACATTCCTACTCGGCCGAGTGGTATGTCGTCACTCGGCCGAGTACACGCTGATTCTCTCTTGTGCATGTCCGCTTTGGTCGGTCGAGTGGGCTTTCTTGCTCGGCCGAGTGAGTGCTCCACTCGGCCGAGTGGCATGCTGTAAATGCCCAATCTTCTTTGTTTCTCCTCCTCGTCGCTCTTACGAAGTTCCTTCTTCTTCCACTCATCCTCCATCGCTGAATGGCCCTCAAACGAGCCGTGGATGACACTCCTTAGCGCTTACAAACCCCTTGATCTCAAAATCGCTCCAAATCGCTCCATATTTCCTGAAATACGACAAAAACAAGAAATAGTGAAAAGCATCGCAATATTGTCGAATAATCGTGAAAAACGCGATATGGGCGATCAAAACGGTATGCAAATATTCAGAAAAAAGGTGTAAAATATGGAGTGATCAAGTAGCCGAAAGCATCACTAGCTTACGCTTTGACCCGAGTAGCATGGGGCACGTTGAATCCCGTGTGAATCAGCAAGGACCACCTTGCAAGGCTACATACTCCTGGGTGACCGATAGCGAAGTAGTACCGTGAGGGAAAGGTGAAAAGAACCCCCCATCGGGGAGTGAAATATGTGAATTTAACCCTGTATGGATCAATACACTAGAGGGGGGTGAATAGTGTATATAATAAAAACTGTTGCATTTAAAGAGTTACTTCTAATTGCTTAAGATGTGCAGAAAATAAAGTACAAGAATAATGTAAACAAAACGCAAACAGAGAGATGTATCTTGGTTCGGATCCTCTTGATCCTAGTCCAGTCCTCTACCTCCAGTAGAGATTTTCCACTATCAACACTTGCAAAACCGCAAGCAATAACTTTACAAAAATGGCGACACTCCCCGTGTCCCAAACTTTGTACAATCTCTATTCAAGAGATTCAAAATAACTTTGTAACGAAATAATGAAATAACAAACACATATAGCCTTGTAATGAATATGAATATGAATTCAGAGGACGGTATTTAGAGGAGAGACTTCAATGTTTCCAGATATGAAATGATGAAAACACAATTGAATTTCGTCTGTTCTTAAATGAAGAGAGAAATCTATCGATTACTTCTTGCAAATAAGAACTTGAACAACTTTCCCAAAAGTGTTGAAATCCATATCCTTACGTTCTTAAACGAAGAGAGAAATCTATCGATTTCTTCTTGCAAATAAGAAAAGAACAACTAATGGCAAAGAAAGCTTTAAGAGCTTAATTTCAACAAATCAAAACGTGAGAGAGAGAAAGAGAAAAGTTGTGTTGTAAACGTGAGAGTATACCCATGTATTTATAGGATTTGAAAACAGTTTCAAAGGCAACGGCTAGAAACTACCAAGGAAACAGCTAGAAACTATCTTAATAGTATAAAGATGAAATTAGCAAGCTAAATAACTATTTAGGCTGCTAATTCTGAACTGATTGTTTTTTTGTGAGTAACGGCAAGAAACTAACTTAATGGACCAAAAAGAAATTAGCTGGCTAAAAAGAAATTAGCTGGCTAAAAAATCTATCTAGGCTGCTAACTCTGAAATGATAGATTTTTTGTGATTGTTAGAGTACAAACCGTAATGATCGAACAAAAATCATTTAGTCAACTATATTTGGAAATTAATAGTCTAGGAAATGAATTGGTAGACTAAATTTAGAAGTGGAATTATTTGTGATATGAGAAATGGGGTTTTGAAGAGTGATGAAATAGGTGACCTATGAAGCTAAGATAAATCATTAGAAGGCTTTTACAATCTATGAAATATACAACAATTCTTCGTGATACATAAAATCGTAGATATTTTATCTTGAGCAGTTAGCAGAAGATCCTTGTCGCATATATTCAATCTTTGAGTTGTTGTTTGTCCATTGTTGTATACTGCATAAATGTTAGTATACCTACATAGATAGAGTTAGTATAAACAGAATATGTTTGTCACATCACAACAATATGGAGATAGGAATATGGAATTATAGAATTCCAACATTCTCCACCTTTTTGATGATGACAAACATTAAGATAGATATACGTATGTTGCTCCCCTGAATAGTTGTCATAGGCTAATACATAATTTCTCCCCCTTTGACATCCACAAAAAGTGGAGTAGTAAAGTTAGCAGACCAGGAGAAAAAAATATTAGCAGACTAATTTTGGGAGATAACAAAGAAAACGAAAATTGGTGATATGAAACAGCAGAGACAACCAACCAACTACATGATGAAAAGTACAACTTGAAAATTACAGAGGCAACCAAACTAACTAATTCAGCATACTAACAGAGTCAATCAAAACGACATATCCAACAGAGCGACATAGTCAACCAAACTAACCAATTACACATGCAACCCGATGGGCAACAAAACAAACTAACAAACGAGATCAGAACATCATCCAGAAAACATCAAAACGAACGGCTGCAACAAAACATGAGAGCATCAGCAACTGAAACCATGGCAAGCGAAAATGATCATGGACGAGAAGTGGATCCTGGAGCACGGTCACGAGGGGACAGCCAAGGAAAGGACTCGAAAACAGTCAGAATCTGGCCTTGCGAGATTTGCATGGCCTCCATCATGCGGTTGTGCTGCTGCATTGTTGTATCATAAGCACTGAGGTGGGTCTGAATCCTAGTAAAGCCAGCATGCATCTCCTTTTGGAGATCCGCAAGAGACTGATTGATCGAAGTTTTGAAATCCGCAAACTCAGATGCAAAGGAGGGACGGGCAGTGGATTTATAGGAGAAGTCAGGCTTGTGAACACATTGTTTAACAGACTTGTAACGATCGCGTTTAACACCACTTGTAGAACCCGGAGTGGAAGATTGACTAGCTTCATTAGGGGCCGCAGGTTTGGCCGTAGGGTTAGGGATGGGGGTGGTTTCGGCTGCAGTGTCAAGATCATCGTCAGAGATTTCTAGGTGCATGTTGTGAAGAGTGATGGAGTTGAAAGTAACCGGATTGTAACGTTCTATAGCATTGGCGGTGGTGATCTGAAAAGCACGGATGATTTTGGTGATTAGGCAAGGGAGAAAGAGATACTTCTTGGAACATTTGGCGAGAGTCTCTATCAGAACGGGAAGCTTTCCCATAACTGCATACAAACAGCGTGCGTCAGTGGTGCTGATATAATTTAGAGAACCAGTTTTGTGAACGAGATTATAAATGATAAACTTCACAACAAGACGGGCAGACGAATAGAGATCGGACACGGGTTGATGTTTCGGATCAAAGTCGGGGGCTAAAAAAGCTCGAATCTTGGTGTCTAAGAAAGAATCGGGAAGAGGAAGTTGGTGACCGGCGGGGAGATTGATTATGGGAGCAAGCATCTCACCGAAAACACGAATGGTGTAGCCATTGACGATGGTTGATAAGGTGAGGACCCTGTTGATGGTTGACGAATCTAACTTGGCGTAAAATTCTCAGACGAGTACGGGGTAGAAGGGAACCCAGTTGGCATGATTCCAGAGATGTACGAGTCCAGCCCCTTCAAGGAAGTCGAAGAGCTTCAAGAAGACCGAATCGTCGAATTCGATGTAGCGCTCGGGGTAGATCTGAAAATCCGACAGGCGATTAAACTTCTGTTCGGACTCGGGAGTTCGAAACCGCTCGCCGAAAGAGAGAGGGACGAAATCTAGATAGGAGGGATCCATGGAGAAGAGGATGGGTTCGGTTGAAGATGGTGATGAAAAAGATAGGGAATAGCCTAGAAGGGGAACAGTAGGATTTAAATAGAAAAATAAAATTTCAAGGATGATTCAGGATATAAATTGCATATCCCCGCCCCCATTTCTGGGCATTTTATGTGTATATCATGTTATTTTGGTTTTAATACGGGCGTATTTGTGATATTGTGTAATATTGAAGCTTATTCGTATTTTATACATAAAATGTGGTTTTCATGTACTAATTTTTGCTCCCCGTATTTTTCAGGTACTTCTGGGATTTTTCTGGATTTTCTGGAATTTTTCTAGAATTTTTGAGAGCTTACGGCTATTTTTTGGGAATTTTTGGAGCAAGAATAGGCTATTCTGGAATTTGTAAAACAGAAAAAAATATAAAAAAATAAAATAAAAAAGCCTCGTTTGTGGGCCGGCCCATGCCCGCGGCCCGCTCTCAGCAGCGGGCCGTTGCAGTCATCATAAACAAAAAATTAAAAAACAAAATGCAGCGGAGGCCCCAAGTTTTCTCGCAGCAGGCACGCGCTTAAGTGCGGGCGGCGGGTCGGGCGCGATTTGGCCCGACCTGTAGCCCGCAATGCTATTATTCTAGGCCTGATTTCGATTTTGAACGAGAACTTCGGTTTTTTGGGGCTTTTTCCGACCGAGAGCTGCTCCTTTGAGATTTTTTTTAGGGCTTGGAAGGGGGAGGAGGCCATGGGAGCTTGAGGAAGCTTGGTGGAGCTTGGAGATGCTTGGAGGAAGGCAAATAGGAGGAGGGAAGGGCTCATTTGAGAGAGTTCTTGGGTAAAATCTCTCCTTTTTCCTATTGTATTTTGATATCTCACTTTTGTATGAAACTTGGGTTAATTTTTAATGCAATTTTCCTATTGTTTTCTATGATTGTGTTGTGTTAATTTGCATGGGTTGTGATTTATTGTGTTTGGTTGCCTATTTTAGCCCTAATTCCCTCTTGCCCAATTTCATGTTAATGTTGGATGTATAATTAGGGCACAATTTGATTGGTTAAGACCCGAGAGGGCACAATTTGAGAAGATACCATGTTCCTAATTTGATTAGTGTCATGATAATACATCCATCCATATTGCAAATTTTTGTGTTCATGAATGCTAAATATTCCGATTGAGTGTCTTTAGCCGGATAATCAATTAAGTTATATGCGGTAATTAGAGCTTGATTAGTACCAATCTTAGTGAACCCACAACCCATGCTTTCCCTCCTAGCTATCCTACTCCACATTTGGCTCTCTAACCCTACCCACTTAGGATAGGATTGTAGATTTCTCGTTTTTTCACACTCTCATCCACCGTTAATTGAGGTGGTTGTTTCACGCTATTATCTATCTTTATCGATCAAATTTTGTGAATATAGAACGATTTGTCCCTGTGATCCGACCCGGTACTCACCGGTTATTTATTATTTCATTGACGCTCCTATGCTTGGGAGTGGAAGGTGTGCTTCCTTGCGCGTTTTCCGGTTCAATCAATTAGTGTCGTTGCCGGGGACAACAGTTTCTATTATAAGCTATTTTTGATTGATTTTGAAAGTTTAGTGTGATACTTCTATCTCTTAGTGTTGTGTCTTTTCATTTTATTTATTTTCTACTTATTGAGTCTTTTGCTTGTTTATTTTCATTATGGTTAAAAAAAATTTAATAACATGGCATCATCTTCAGATTTTTCCGACGTTGATTTGGAGGATACCCCACTTCCGCCATACTTTCATGGCACGGAGTGGGAGAACCCTCATTTACATATTAAGAAATTTGAAGAATGGATGCATTCATGTCTTGGTGGAAATATCGGTGATGATTGCATATATTTTAGATTCTTTCCCTCTTCTTTACATGATGATGCTAGATTGTGGTTTGATTCATTGTCTCTTGACTCACATTTTACTTGGTTGTCATTTCAGGCTGAATTTCTCCGAGTATTTTTGCTTACTTTTTTGGAGCAGGTACAGGGGCGGCAGGCCATGGAGCAGCACATAGCGAGCTTTACCCAAGCTGAGTGGGAGGCCTACCATCAGGCTTGGCAGAGGTTCACTGATTTGGTGCTTGCGTGCCCACACCAGAGCTTCCACGAGGATCATCTCCTGCATATCTTCTACACAGGGTTATCGCCATCTGGGCGGGATTTTGTGCAGATGAGTTGCGGTGGGGAGCTCTTTGATTATTTGACCGAGGATTCGTGGTGTTACCTGAGGGACCTGGCAGAGTATGAGGAGACAGTCCAGCAGGTCCAAGACCAGCCTGAGGAGCTAGCTGAGGGCTCATTCCAATGCGACCCTATGGAATACCAAGAGAAACCTGTGAAGAGGGTGCATTGGGGCCAAGTAGAGGAATTTAAGCATATACATTTTGAGGAGTCAGAGGAGATGGATGATGGAGTGCGTGTCGACCACGACAGTGACACGATGCATTTTCACTTTGAGGTTGAGAAAGAAGCCGATGTGCATGATGGCCGAGAGCAGATTGAGGACACCATGGAGCCTGAGCCACAGTCCACTTCAGAGTTAGCTTCATAGGTCGAGGCGGTTGAGTACTTTGGGAGGACGACTGAGATGAACTATTTCTGGGATGACGAGGATGATACGTGCTTGGATTTGCCCGAGACAAGTCTACCTCCAGTCCTATCACAGATGTCACTTCCCTTGCCTCAGGATGCGCACTTGCCAGTCATCGAGGAGGTTTGTCAGGAGCAGTTACCAGTTGTGGGGAGTGCCGCAGAGATTGTTGATATTGACGTCGAGGAAGAGGATAGCGACGGGGATTGCGACATGGTATATCTTGAGCCCGAGCTCACTTTTACTCCAGTTTTCTCTCTGCAGCAACTTTCACCTCCTCCGGAGGCAGTGTATCATGCCACGCCTAGCATCACATCTCAGGGAAGTTTCCATCATATCATGCCTTGCATTTCTGAATCCCAATTTGCACTTGCGCATATTTTTGATTCAGATTGTCGTCGTTTACATTTAAATTCTTTTTCTGACGACCCATTTTGGAATGCATTTGTTGCAGGGCATGAGGACATGACTTGGATTGATGCAGCTCGTCTCCCACATGAAACATATTATCCAAAGGAGATGCTTGGAGTTGCATTGCTGGAATCCAAGGAGGTCGGTGGAGGCCTAGCTCCAAAGCAGCTGGCAGAGGAGCGTAAGGATATGATCGAGCAGCTGCCACCATCGTTATACATTCGAGATCCGCCTTTTGCCACGGTGTGTTCTTTCCAATAGTGTAAATAAATAAATATTTTATTTTAGTGCTTTCGTATGCTTTTTTTTCTTTTCTAGGATCTTTTGCCGAGATCTAATACTCTCCCAACATTATGCACAATGTTTATTTTAAGTTGGGGGGGAGAGTGTTAGAATCTTTAGATTGTTAGGATTTTGTTGGTAGCTTAAAATTTTTTTAAGATACCTCCATTTTTCCCTCATTCCATGAATTTCATTGCATATCATATTTTGGCCTCCTTATCCCTACGCCATTAGCTTTGTTTAGTCCCTACATGCTTAATGCCATGCTATTTCTTTCGGATTGTAATTTTGGTATCAAATTTCTTGATGTGGGATTGGCATGTTTTAAAATTTTTTTCAATTTGGATTCATTTGCGAATATGCCATATATGGAACTACATTATATGTCGTGATACTCTCTTTGAGATAATTTGGGAAAAGTTTGGTGTAAGTAATTTCATGTTGGGATGAATGATGTAGTTTTTGATTGGATTGAGTGTGGCCAATGATGCATGCTTTGTTTTCCTCTTAAGGAATGTGTGGATGAATTGCTAACTTGTGTTGGAATGAAAAAGAGAGTTAATATAAGTGAATGTTTCTTTCTAATCAAATCGAGTAGCCGGTGTCCCACGAAACATTGGGGAGGACGCCAAAGATGAGAGTTAGGGGATCATTCTATCCATTTGCCTATATAGCGTTATCGCGTGTATGCAAAGGGGCCGTGTTTGCATTTCATAGCGGTATCGCGTGAATGCAAAACATAAACATCAAAAACAAAAAAAACAAAAAAAAGAGGGAAAAAGAAAAGAAAAGAAAAAATGAATAAATAAATGAAAGAATAAGCAACATGAGTGATGCAATCTCATCTCACATAACTTAGAGGAAATTTCTTTTGTTTTAGCCATTTTCATGAAAATTGGAAATTTTGACATCGTGATATATCCCAACCTATGTGATACGGTGTTTATTATCTTAATTTTCTTTGAATTGGATTGAAGGGAGTGTCATTTGTCATTTACTTTCATACATTGGGTATATTGGCTTTGGAACCAAGTGGAAATACTATTTTGTGTATGCCATGATGATATCATGAGTGTTGGTGCATGCTTTCAATTTAATCCAAAATTTTTCGCAAATTTTGCTAGGGACTAGCAAGAAGCTAGTTGGGGATGTGATTCGGGATATAAATTGCATATCCCCCCCCCCATTTCTGGGCATTTTATGTGTATATCATGTTATTTTGGTTTTAATACGGGCGTATTTGTGATATTGTGTAATTTGAAGCTTATTCGTATTTTATACATAAAATGTGGTTTTCATGGACTAATTTTTGCTTCCCATATTTTTCAGGTACTTCTAGGATTTTTATGGATTTTCTGGAATTTTTCTAGAATTTTTGAGAGCTTCCAGCTATTTTTTGGGAATTTTTGGAGCAAGAATAGGCTATTCTGGAATTTGTAAAACAGAAAAAAATAAAAACAATAAAATAAAAAAGCCTCATTTGTGGGCCGGCCCGCTGGCCGGCCAACACCCGCGGCCCGCTGTCAGCAGCGGGCCGCTGCAGTCATTATAAAAAAATTAAAAAACAAAATGCAGCGCAGCGGCCGGCCCGCCCCAAGTTTTCTCGCAGCAGGCACGCGCTTAAGTGCGGGCGGCGGGTCGGGCGCGATTTGGCCCGACCTGTAGCCCGCAATGCTATTATTCTAGGCCTGATTTCGATTTTGAACGAGAACTTCGGTTTTTTGGGGCTTTTTCCGACCGAGAGCTGCTCCTTTGAGATTTTTTTTAGGGCTTGGAAGGGGGAGGAGGCCATGGGAGCTTGAGGAAGCTTGGTGGAGCTTGGAGATGCTTGGAGGAAGGCAAATAGGAGGAGGGAAGGGCTCATTTGAGAGAGTTCTTGGGTAAAATCTCTCCTTTTTCCTATTGTATTTTGATATCTCACTTTTGTATGAAACTTGGGTTAATTTTTAATGCAATTTTCCTATTGTTTGCTATGATTGTGTAGTGTTAATTTGCTTGGGTTGTGATTCATTGTGTTTGGTTGCTAATTTTAGCCCTAATTCCCTCTTGCCCAATTTCATGTTAATGTTGGATGTATAATTAGGGCACAATTTGATTAGTTAAGACCCGAGAGGGCACAATTTGAGAAGATACCATGTTCCTAATTTGATTAGTGTCATGATAATACATCCATCCATATTGCAAATTTTTGTGTTCATGAATGCTAAATATTCCGATTGAGTGTCTTTAGCCGGATAATCAATTAAGTTATATGCGGTAATTAGAGCTTGATTAGTACCAATCTTAGTGAACCCACAACCCATGCTTTCCCTCCTAGCTATCCTACTCCACATTTGGCTCTCTAACCCTACCCACTTAGGATAGGATTGTAGATTTCTCGTTTTTTCACACTCTCATCCACCGTTAATTGAGGTGGTTGTTTCACGCTATTATCTATCTTTATCGATCAAATTTTGTGAATATAGAACGACTTGTCCCTGTGATTCGACCC
>JAULAV010000063.1:0-28713 GCA_030789695.1 Scilla litardierei | reverse complement strand
GAGAGAGCTCTCCAAACTAGGGTAAAAACAGGGTTTAAATAGCCCCAAAAATCGTCCAAAAATAGTGACCAAAATGCCCCTGCACAGCCTGTTTTCCGCAGTTTTCGCTACAGGCAGCGCATCGCACTCGGCCGAGTGACAAAAGTCGCTCGGTCGAGTGAAAACCCTGCAATTTTCCAGTAAGTCGGAGCTTTCAGGGGTCTTCAGTTCGGGGGCGGCTCGGCCGAGTGAGTTGTCGTCACTCGGCCGATGGCTTCATAGTACTCGGGCGGACGGGATTCTCCACTCGGCCGAGTGGGTCTTCTGAAGCTCAGGCAGCCGAAAAACAGTAACTTCGATGTTTTGGAGGGGCTTCGTCTGGGCGCCACTCGGGTGGACGAGATATCGTCACTCGGCCGAGTGGGTCTTCTGTGCTTGGCCGAGTGCACAGGTAACTCGTGTCTGAACTGGTCGGCCGAGCAGTGTCTCGCTGGTCGGCCGAGTGGCTCCTCCACTCGGCCGAGTGGGACACAAAAAATACCCAATCTGCTTGTTTTGGCCTCCTCGTCGCTCCTGCGACGTCCATTCTTCTTCCGCTCCTCTCCAACAGCAAAATACCCCTCGGGGAGGTCGTCGGTGACCGTCTAGAGTAAGCGCATCTCGAGATCACTCCAAATCGCGCCAAATCACCTGAAATGCGACAAAAACAACAAATCGTGAAAAGCATCGCAATATCGTCGATATATCGTGAAAAACATGATTTGGACGATCTAAATGGCATGCAAACATGCGGAAAAAAGGTGTAAAATAAGGAGTGATCAAAATCCCCCAAGCTTGCCTCTTACTCGTCCTCGAGGAAGATAAGTAAAAGGCGAACCCGGTGGATTCGGAAAACGAAAACGGCGAAAAATGAAAAAATGAAAAACGAAGAAGAATGAAAACGAAATGAAAATAAAGAAGAAAGAAAGAAAGAAGCGAAGAGGTAGGATGCTAGATCATTTTCTCAGGACGTGGGTTTCACTTACACTTATAGCATGCACCGAATGAAAAATACATGTCAAAGAATTTTATTTTGATATCATAGTATAATGGTGCAAATAGAAATAGAAAACCCACGAAAAATGTTATAATCATGAAAAACGGAATAATTTTAAAATTAACATCGTCTGAATCATTTAAAGCGGTATACAAATCACAGATCACACACTTTTCAATTGAACGCTTTCTATCAGGAGTATAAGAGTATCACACTATAGAATAGAGAGAATAGAAAAGTATGGATTTCATGAAATGAACGCTAGGCTTAGATTTCTGGATTTCGTAAAGCTAAAAATAATCTCACCGAGTATAGAATATTACTCAGCCTAGGTCGTCGTGCAATGTCAAGTAGTCACTCTCTCACATATCAATGGATCCCCTCCCCCAAGCTTATCTATAAGCGTGGTGGCATAAAAAAATATTTACATCCCCATTTTTTTATATATAGCTCCAAAGGTAATTAGAAGAAAGAAGAAAGAAAGAAAGTGAGATGGGATCTTTTATTGAGGATTTTTCTCTTCTTTTTTTTTTCTTTGCAATAGGCAATATATACACAATGATCCCAACTCAAAGAGAGATAATGATATACAAGAATGTTTTTCTCTCTTTTTCTTTTTTTTAGAATAAGAGATTTGGAGCTAGGAATTAGTAGCGGGGGGAAAATGCCATAAAATAGAATCGCTAAGGGGAGATTCACCAATGATTTTTAAAAGTAGAGAAATGATGTTCAAGATTTGTGGAGAAAGAAATAAATGTAACTCTCGGTTCACTCTATAAGACATGCACGACAACTTCAGCAGGGTAATCTAATCTACTCAGTTTCGATCACAAAAAAGCTAACTAATCCAGATTTATCATAGCTAACATCATTCAATCATCCTGAAGTGAAGTGTACAGTTCATGCATATAGAAGTGATATAGGAAAAGAAAGTCAGTACTCCAGATATAAGCATTCAATGCGTGAATCTTGGTGTGTTTTCTGTGGTAGCATACATATGAATATTCAGACTCAGCTAATAATAAAATTTCATCCATTTTCATGTGGAAAAAGGTGGGTTACTATTCCTAAATGCAAGGCAAGTCATAGCATATGATATCAGAAATAAAATCTAAGACATGACAAATATAGCATGCATATAGAATGAGCTAACTCCACGTAGTCATCATCACAGAAAAGTCATCTCTAGCATGAGATGAAAAAGAAATAAAGATAAAGGGGAAAATGAAACTATTTACAATGCAGCACACAGAAAAAAAAATAAGGAAAACGTGATGCATGGTAAAATAAAAGAAAAATAGTGAAAAATAAGTGCAAAAGTAAAAAAAACGGTGTGAAAAACTGAAAATGAAGGTGGCAAATCGAAAAAAGAACGTGAGAACTCACTCCCCCAAGCTAAATGGCACAGTGTCCTCAATGTGCAAAGTGTGGCACACCGAGAGATAAGCGATGGGAGGGGCAAGTGAGGATGCATGCATGGAAAAATGAAAAGAAAAAGGAAAAATAAAGAAATGAAAATATGATGCGGACATGATGCATGCACAGATAGGAGCGATACATAGATATAAGTGTCACCAAAAACTCTCCCGCTCTCCCAAAATAGATATATAAAGATATGATCAAAAAGAGAATACCAAAATAAGTGAGGGGAGGGGGGTGGAAAAAGCGCAACAGGACCCAGCAGAGACGGGCAGCACAACGGCAAAAGGAATCGATGGCATCAAGGGTGCCTAGGAAGGTGGTGCTGCGCCGTCTCCGTCCTGAGGCGGAGGAGGAGGTGGTGGTGGTGTAGGCTGCTGAGCTGGGGTGGGTGTGGAAGTGGAAGCAGGTCTAGTGTGTGTGGAAGTGTGTGTGGGAACCTGCCGGGTGGGTGGGGGTACGCGCGGGAGACGCTCCAGAACCTGGGTGAGACAGTAATGGATCTGGGGGATCAGCTCGAAGCGGCCAGCCATCGCTGAGACGGTGGCGGACAGGGTCCTAAGGTCACCTCTAAGACCACTAAGCGCCAACTCAAGAGCACGTATGCTCTGCAGTACAGTGTCGGGCGGGGGTGGTGCAGAGGGACGCACCGGTCTAGGCTGAGCAGGGCGAGGCTGGCGTACACGAGTAGAGTATGTAACGGGCTCAGCTGGGAAGGGGACAAAAGGTGCCGTGCCTGCAAATGTGGGCCTGGCCTCAGTGTGAGGCCGGGACACCGGCTGGTGAGAAGCGGAGGCAGCGGCAGCGAAAGAAGTGTGCAAAAGTGGCAGCGAGGCGGCCAGAGAGGTCAGTGGCACAGAAGTGTGGACAGACGCCACGACGCTCTCAGAAAATACAGCAGGGGTGGAGACAGAGGTAACTACCGCTGGGGCGGAAGTGTGTGGACCAAAAGGCGCAACCCCAGCGGAGATCATGCTAGCCATGGTCTCCACGACCGTGGCAAACGAGGGCTCTCCACTCTCAACAAAGGTCAGCGGGCGCTCGGGGAGTGCGGAGCAAAGTGGCTCGACGGACAGAGGGCCAGTGGTGGTGGTGGGAGTGGTGGTGACAGCCTCGGAAGTGGTGGTGGAAGTGGGCTCAGCTGAGGTGCTCGTGACACTGACAGAAGTGGGGACAGAAGTGTCAGGAGCGGTGGAAACATCTGGTATGGGCTGAGGGGCCACTGGGTCAACAGGGTCGGCAGCAGGCTCGGCAGGGTGTGCAGCAGGGTCTGCGGGGGCAGCCTGGGCAGCGTGGGCAGCTTGGGCCTGCTCGGCCTCCTCGGCCTCGAGCACGTAGGCAGCGGGGATGAGAACATCCATCGCAGGGAGCCAGTCGACGTGGGCTGGTGCAATCTGAGTCCGAGCAGGGCTCGGGAGAATCATGTAGTCGGCACCAAAAGGGCCGTGCAACCAGACCCAGTGACGCTCACCGTGCAGACGAAGCATCTTCATCCGGGCCATAACGTCTATCGACAGAGAAGTGGGGCCCGGGACCCGTCGCAAGTCGTCAGGTAGGTCCTCACCGGTCATCATGGTAAGCAAGGTGATCAGACCGCCGCAGCATATCGGTGAGCGAGTGCCCACCGATACAATGATGCGGTCTAAAAACCAAGCCGCAATGTCGATCACGACGGCGGGGACAAGCTCGTCTCCATCCCTAGATAGAGCTCTGGGACGTGTCATCGCATAGAGCATGTAGAGCTCTGGCGTAGACATCGTGCCCGGCTCATATCTGGCCAAAAATGTCGTCGCCATAAGGCGCTGAGCAATACGTAGGCAGGGATGTACGATGGCCGAGGCCTTGGCCCTACTAGGGTCAAAGGCAGCGTGAAGACCCGTAATACGTGCCCAGAAGGCACCGGCGTCAAAGGAAGGTGGGGGGGATATGGGTAGGACCGTAACCTCGGTCGGCTCCGGGGACAGCGGGCCACGAGAAAAACGCTCTCATCATATCGAGAGTGACCTGGCACTCTCGATCCATGAACCGAAACGAGCATCCCTCGTCGGTCCGGGCGATCGAACTCAGAACCTCAAGTGTCGGGCGGGTAAAAGTATCCGCCGACACCTGGAAAAAATCTCGCCAGCCCACATTGTCGTACAACGTGAGCATCCCCTCTAGTACCCCCAGGCGTCCTAGGTCAGCGAGGTGTGCAAACCTGGAGGGTACGATCGAGCGCTGGGAGATACGGTCGAAGACGGCGCGGTGTGCGTCGTCTCGGAACGTAATCCCGAGCGGCCCGACCAGTGGAGCCGGTGGTGGTGGCTGTGCGGCGGCAGGGAGAGGCTGTGCGGGCTGTGGGTGCACTGCAGGCTGTGCGGGGTGTGCGGGGCCTGCAGGCTGTGCTGGGTGGACGGCGTGTGTGGGAGACGGTGGAGGAGAGTCCTCCAACTCGTGGAAGGGGCCGGCATCATCCGACCGCTTCCGCTTAGCGGAAGCTCTCTTCGACCGCGGCCGTGTCCGGGGCGGCATATCGGCCTCGAGCGCGCCGAAAAGTGAAAAAAGTGCGGTGCGTGTAAAAGAGTGGAAAGAGTGTACCCCGACACGCCGTGAGTGCTAAGCAGTGGAAGCGTGCGAAGTCAGTGCCTCCGCGAAGTCCAGATCAGCCCGTAGAAGCTCCCCTGGGCTCCCCTAAGCTCCAATAAGCAACCTGCGCATGAAAAGGCGATATCAGTGAGTAATAATCAAAATGTATGGAGCATTAGGGGTATAATAGATAGATATAGGAATTGATTTGGGTTAGGGGGGCGTTTAGCACATGGATCCTCAAGAAATACTCGAAAAGAGGAGAAAACGGGCAATAGGGGTGATACCGGACGTGGCCGGAGCAGCTGCCGCCGCCAGTGACTCGGGCGAGTCGCGGCGGTGGTCGGTCGGGAGTGGCGGGCTGAGCGGCGGCGCGGGCGAGTGGGACGGGCGAGTGAGGTGCGAGCGAGGGCTATCGGGCGAGGGAGACGAAGGGTCGCAGGCGGTTTTGGGGATTTTTGCGTTTCGAAAAATGTGCCCCCCCTCGCCCTTATATAAGAAAGTTACGACTCGGCCGAGTGACGTGGTCACTCGACCGGGTGAGACCAATGAAAATTTCCTCCCTGCTATCGCTGCGGCCGAGTGGCTTTGCCAGCCTCGGCCGAGTGGAGTAAGTCCATTCGGCCGAGTGACTCAAGCTACTCGGCAAGACTCGCCCTAGGAGGGTATCCGTTTTACTCGGCCGAGTGGGAATATGTACTCGGCCGAGTAGCAGTTATAATGAAATGAGGAAAATAAACAGAGAGTTGGGTACAGCAGACTTCCCTCGTTCGTGAGCGGCTCGGCCGGACGAACTTGTGTACTCGGCCGAGTGACTAGTATACTCGGCCGAGTGAGCCTTGTGTTCTGCTGTTTGTCTTCGTTTTGGCTCTAAACTCCGTCTTTCTTCCTCCAATCGATTTCATCTTCCTCCTAAGCATCGAGCGCCTTCTTGGGGCGCTCCTCGTCGTCTCGTTCATCCTCCTCATGATGGATCTACCTATCTCCTCTCCTGTCAAGAAAAATAGGACCCGTTATCACAAATTTTTTGGGCGAACGACTCAAAACACTAAAAATTTCTAAAACGAAAATAAAGAAAAAGTAAAAATAAAGCAATAACTGTCGGGTTGCCTCCCGACAAGCGCTCGTTTAAGGTCGTGAGCTCGACCCCCTATAATTTTCAATCAATGCGGGATGTTTGGTGCATACGAAATGCACCCATCAAAATTTCCGGGGAGAACGCTTGGATTGGGACGTTGCGGCGTCGTGTTCTCCCGCGGTGGTCTCTCGTCTCGAATAGTGTTGGGGGGAGGCTCCCCCAAGCTAGCATTTGCTCCGGTCAACGGTTTTGCCGGTGATGCCGATCTCCGTGCCGGCGGAGCTTTCTTTGGAGACTTTAGTTTCGAGAGCTTGCAGAGCTCTCGAATCCTTGCGACATCAGCGTCACCTTCATCATCTTTAGCGGAGAGGTCGGGGGAATCATTTTTCTTCTCATCTTGGCCTAAATCCGGGCCTTCCTCGAAATCTTCGTCAAAAAGAGCGCCAATTGAGTGTGGAATCGCCTCTTCAATCACCTCATCAAGGAGGTCCATGTAGTCAAGTTCCTCGTGATAAGGCATGTGCTTCATAGCCTTAGGAATGTGGAGCTCCACCTCGATGTTTCCGACGTTTAAAGTTAGGGTACCTTCGCGCACGTCGACGATGACTCCGGCGGGTGGCGAGGAACGGGCGTCCAAGTATCAATGGAGTGTCTCCCTCCTCCTTAACGTCCATGATCACGAAGTCACATGGCAAGCATATTCCCCCCGGGACTTGTAGCGGTATGTCTTCGGCAATCCCCACTGGCCTTGTTATCCGTCCATCGGCTAATTGAATGCGCATGTCGGTGGGTTTCAACTTTGTCCCGGTGTTTAGCCTTAAGAACATGGAGAGAGGCATGAGGCTCACACTAGCCCCAAGATCAACCAACGCCTTTTGAAGAGGAACGCCGCCCAAAGTGCAAGGAATCCGAAAACTCCCCGGATCTTTAAATTTTGCCGGCTCCTTCTCTCTCTTGGTGAACCAAGAGCCCTCCTCGGCTAGCATGATCTTCTCCTTCCTTTTCCTCCCCGAAATCAAGTCCTTCAAAAATTTAGCATACGTGGGGATCTCGATGATGGCGTCAAGGAAGGGAATGTTAAGGCTAACTCCTCTTAGGTACTCGAGAAATTTTGCTAGCCTTTTCTCCATTTTCGCTCTAGCGAGCCTTTGGGGGAATGGGACCGGTGGCATGAAGCGCCTTTCCTCAATCAATTGCTCCGCTCTAGATTTCTCTTTGTCTTGTGGCTCCTTCTCCTTTTCAACTTCAACTATCGGCTCAATTGGCTCCAAGCTTTCCTCCACGGGCTCCTCAATAGGAATCATGGCGGGGGTGGTGTCCTTCCTGCCTCTAGTAGTAACGGCAACTACGGCATTGATGTGGCCCGTGTTGCCCCGTGGGTTTTGCTCTGGTTGCGCCGGCAATCTTTGAGTGTTCCGATTGAGCAACGCCAATTGCTCCGATATTTGAGCCACAACGGTATTAAGGGAGTCTTGCCCCGCCTTCAAGCTAGCATTCACCTTATTTTGCTCGACCATGAACGCCTCCACTCTAGTTTCGAAGTCGGATCGTTGTGGAGCTTATGGAGGGTTTTGATTTTGATTCCTCCACCCTTGGTTGTATCCGGGAGGCCTATATGGTGGAACTTGTTGTTTTGGTTGAAAGTTTTGTTGTGGAGGCCCTCTCGGTGGATAGTATTGTTGTTGGGGTGGTGGTGGTCGAGCTTGTTGAGGTGGTTGTTGTGGCGGGTTCAAAGCTCCTTCGTTGTTGGCGTAAGAGAATCCGGGATGATTTCTTGTGGCCGGATTGGCCCAATATCCTTGGTTCCCCGCAACATATTGTACTTGCTCCAAGGATCCTTCTACTTGCTCTCCTCCCGAGTACATGGCTTGAGATTGGTCTTGCCAATCACACATTTGGTTCGTCGGCGCGGAGGTGGAAGGGGTCCCTTGGGGCTCCGTGATGAACTTCTCCAATCTCTCCACTACCTTGTGGAGAGAATCAAACTTGCTCGTAAACTCCGCTACGGCCTTCGCCTCGTAGATACTAGTTGGATTTAAGGAGGACGTAGAGTGTCCTCGCTCATCGCCCCATTGTTGGTTATTTGAGGCCATCTCCTTAATTAGGGCCGTAGCTTCCTCGGGAGTCTTTGACAAGATAGCACCATTCGCCGCGGCATCAATAATTTGTTTGGTCCCCGGTTGGAGACCGTTGTAGAAGCTATGAACTAGCTCCCAATCTTCTATACTGTGGTATGGGCATTGATGCTGCAAATCCTTAAAACGCTCCCAAGCTTCATAGAGCGTCTCCTGGGGTCCTTGCTTGAAGGACATGAGAGCGCTCCGGATCTTCACCGTCTTGGATGGCAGATAGAACTTATCAATAAATGCACTCGCCAACTCGTCCCAAGTGGTGAAGACACCCTCAGCTTGCGTCCTCAACCAATAGAGTGCCTTGTCCTTTAGCGTGAAAGGGAAGAGACGTAGTCTGATGGCATCGATGGAGACCCCCGTCATCTGAAATGTGGCGCACTTCGACAAGAATAGTTGGATGTGGTAGTGGGTTTTCTCATGTGCGTTCCCATGAAATGGGTCTTGTTGCATCAAAACCACCAATCCAGTCTTTAGCTCGAAGTTCTTGTCAGCCGCCAACTGCGGCATGGCAATGGATAAGGTAGTAGAAGAGGTCTTAGGCCGAAGCCTATCGCGAATAGAAATTATCCTCGCCATCCTTGCCGCCAATTCTTCAGGAGTTTCCGGGTTGGTCATATACCTCCCTTCTGGATTTTGTCTCTTTTCCGCTCTAAGTCTCCGCGTGGTACGTTCGATCTCGGGATCAAATAATAAGGCTACGGGGTCCGCCGTAGATCTCGTGTACATGCACAGGGAAAACAGAGTTTCAAAGAAATGATCAGTACCGTGGAAGGGTTAGGTAAAAAAAGGAATAAAAATAAAAAGAAAGAAATAGCTAGGATGGTAAGATCAAACGCAATCGCCTCCCCGGCAGCGGCGCCAAAAACTTGATCGCTCCGGGACGTGACCCAAAGAACGGTTGTAGTTTTACCGCAAGTGCACGGTGTAGCAGCGAGCGGGATATCGAACACAGGGAGGACGAATGACTGTGCTTGCTCCGATCAACCTGGCTATTTAAGAAGAGAAATTTGCCTTTGGCGATCCTGTCACAATCGTCAGACAAATGTGCGAAATATCAAATCAAATAAAGAACGTCTAGGGAATGGGGAATCCCCGCTACACACCATACTTCATAAATGTGGTTCATCGGTATCAAAATTGCTAGAATGAGAATTCGGATGAACTAGTTGCAACTGAATGTAGAACCAAGCTCACGCTCTCGCGCTGTTGCCGGTCTATAGCTATCCTAGGGTCGGGTCCAATCTCTTGCAAACCCTACCCTAGGGAAGCTAGCATTAGGATCAACATCATCGTCCAATCGCGCACCGAGCCCAATCTCTTGCAAACTCGGTCCACGATCTAGATTAGGATAGTTCCTACCCGTCCAATCTCTTACAAACGGGTATCGGTATAGAATTGCAACCGGGAATCCTAGTATCGGTCCAATCTCTTGCAAACCGATACTTCGAAAAATCCGACTCCAACCCAATTCGGATTTCTAGGGCTTCCTATCAAATTGGGATCCAATCTCTTGCAAATCTCAATTGATATGAATACCTAGCAATCCGTAGTAAATTGATCCCGATCTAATCCCTAGATATAAATTCTAGCATAATTTCTACCAATTTATCACAAATGTGAAATATGGCTTGTAGGGTTCATCCCCACGCCCCAAGACGTGGAGACTACTCACAAATCATAGCAAGATCACAAAAATAATCGTTGAGATAAGCAATAGAATTCATCACAACAATGATATAAACAATAAAAATAGAATTTTTAAGGAAAAGAGATGCAAACCAATGTAGTTCTTCAATTAATCCAACAAAAATCCAAGTTTTGCTTCTTCTCCAATCACAAGAATAAAGCTAAAAAAACTAATCTAAAAAGCTGCAAAAAATCTAAGAGAGAGCTCTCCAAACTAGGGTAAAAACAGGGTTTAAATAGCCCCAAAAATCGTCCAAAAATCGTGACCAAAATGCCCATGCACAGCCTGTTTTCCGCAGTTTTCGCTACAGGCAGCGCATCGCACTCGGCCGAGTGACAAAAGTCGCTCGGCCGAGTGAAAACCCTGCAATTTTCCAGTAAGTCGGGGCTTTCAGGGGTCTTCAGTTCGGGGGCGGCTCGGCCGAGTGAGTTGTCGTCACTCGGCCGATGGCTTCATAGTACTCGGGCGACGGGATTCTCCACTCGGCCGAGTGGGTCTTCTGAAGCTCAGGCAGCCGAAAAACAGTAACTTCAATGTTTTGGAGGGGCTTCGTCTGGGCGCCACTCGGGCGGACGAGATATCGTCACTCGGCCGAGTGGGTCTTCTGTGCTCGGCCGAGTGCACAGGTAACTCGTGTCTGAACTGGTCGGCCGAGCAGTGTCTCGCTGGTCGGCCGAGTGGCTCCTCCACTCGGCCGAGTGGGACACAAAAAATGCCCAATCTGCTTGTTTTGGCCTCCTCGTAGCTCCTGCGACGTCCATTCTTCTTCCGCTCCTCTCCAACAGCAAAATACCCCTCGGGGAGGTCGTCGGTGACCGTCTAGAGTAAGCGCATCTCGAGATCACTCCAAATCGCGCCAAATCACCTGAAATGCGACAAAAACAACAAATCGTGAAAAGCATCGCAATATCGTCGATATATCGTGAAAAACATGATTTGGGCGATCTAAATGGCATGCAAACATGCGGAAAAAAGGTGTAAAATAAGGAGTGATCAGTTGTCGCCCAGAAATGCCACGTGCATCGCCCTACCGCGCCTGCAGCCACCGGCCCCTCCTCCCGTCACCGTAAGTGAGAGACCCCCTCCGTTTCTTTGCGCGTGACCCCCTCCTTACGGCCTACAAGATTTGAAACAAAAAAAGAGACAGAAACGAGAACAGTAAGAAGAGAGAAAGGTTGAGAGGGAGAGAGAGTAAATGAGATGGCAGGGAGTCAAAAGGGGAGTCTTAGCCTTAAAGAGTGAAAGAGAGAGAGAGAGAGAGTTAGGGATATGGTTATTTTAAATAGTGTTAAGAAATGATATAAGTTATAACATGTTATCCTATTACCCCATAGTCAAAAGTTAGTAGGTGGAGTAGGTAGACCCATTGAATGACATGATACCCTTGTAATTAGCTTAATGGGGTTAATTAGTAGGTTGTTAGTGTTAGTTTAAATTAAATAACGGTTTGTTAAGATGTTATTTAAATTTCAGCATGTTAGTATTGTAAATAACGTTAGGTTGATTAAACTAGAATAAAATACGGCGTACCATGTTAGCGTAACACAATATAGACATTACACTAGCCGGAGAACCCAATAAAATTAGACGAACCCACTTTAGAGATTAATTTAATAATGTGTTTGCTTCACGAAATATCTAATTTATCGATTTGTTTAACTAAAACAGAGAACCACTATCACCGTAACGAAGAACCCATCAAGACGAACCCAACGTCACCAAAATCACCAAAATCAGGCAAGTATGCAATTTATAATGAATTTTTGAAGGTAAATGTTCATTTAGTCCTTTACATGTAAAGTTGTATAACTCAAAACATGCATGTGAAATGACGCGTGAAATCACTACTATGACAACCGTGACTAAAAATGTGATCCAACGGCATATAATTTGATATACCTTGTTTTAGAACATTAGCAAAGAAACTCAGTTTCCATGTCGTATTCGTTAAATTCTCATAATCAGCACTTTTGTTAAAGTGTTATAAATGTTGCTCGTTACTCTCGTAACCATGAAAATTGTTGTACAAATATAACTGGTCATGTTATTTAATTGCTGCATGTCTTAAAATGAATAACAAGAGTGTGAAATCGTGAAATCGTGCGCCTCGAAGGCAAAATCGTGACTTTCGTGATGTCATGTAAGTTGAATAGGCTGGCTCGTGCTCCAGCACAATTTTGGGTGGGTTAGGGTTGATCGGCCACTAGGCGTATGACAGAGTACTCTCTTCAAGGCCACCACCCGTATGCGGTGGGTTAGCGCCAATTACCGTAAGCCCCCGTGAGAAGAACGACTCACTCATCACGACCTAAAGGCGAGAACCCTATTATAGACGTGAAATGCTAACATGAAAATTGCAAAGTAAAATTGTTATCTCAGTTGAATTGACATGCTAATGAACCAAAGAAAAGATTTACTTTACTTGTTAAACTGCTTAGAACTGCATGATAGGATGTCTTTTACTTTATTTCAGCATGTTTAATCATGTTGTCGCTATCTCATTTAAACTATTAATGACTCTTAAATTCAGTAAAAATTTGTATATACCTTGCCTTGGGTTTCTAACATCTTCTTGCAGACCCTTGCTGACATACATTCATGTTTTTGGATGTATGTCAGATTCTGAGCTTGAGTACCAGGAGGTTCCTTACGAGACACCTGACTTGGAGAGTCAGGAGTTTGCCGTAGACGCCGAGTCTCTCCCTGCGAAGGACTAGTGGACTATTCCGTTGCTGCTTTACCTTGTTTGCTTTCTGTTATTGTTGAGTGTACATTTTTACTTTGGCCCAGCTGCGGCTTGTTGTTGTATTTCATGTACGAACATTTATAATTCTGGATGTGGCTTGTAATGTATGAATATTTTATTGTTTCTAAAAAGCATGCAAAGGGCCTCCCCTGCGTTTTTACCACAGACGCTTATTGAGCTCGAGCTTCACCGCTCCAGTTCAAGCGGACCTCAGTAACACTCTCGCTTCCGTCGTATTTTGGGAAGCGGGGCGTTACATGTAAGCCGAAAGAGGTCCACTCCTTTCTACCCAAAGAAGCATGATTCATGGTTTAAAAGGTCAATTCATCAAGTGAGTATGCCTAACCTATCCCCGACATAACTTGCCTAAGGATTTCTTTGAAATCTCAAGTTAGGTCGTTGAGGGGCCATACACGCGTAAATATTCAGATAAGAAAGGAATGCGAATAAAGAAACAAAGATAAGGCGTCCCATATCAAGAAGGCATTTGGGTTGTTGCTCCTTAGCCACTCTTTTGCCTTGCCATTTAGATAGAATTGGAAGAGATGAAGCTTGATGGTATTCTCCGTGACATCTTCCATCTTAATAGTGTTGCATTTTTCCAAGAATATGTTCACATGTTCGAAGGGATCCTCCAGGTGTGATCCATTGAATTGGTCTTGCTGTATCAGGAGAACTAGCTTGGTCTTTAGTTCGAAGTTAACAGCTTGGACCGAAGAGTATAATATACACGACAAAGGGCTACCACGCGGTGATACAAAGTCCATGATGGATCTTGCAGATTTTTCTTCTTCCATGTACGGTCCTTGTGGATGTAGAGGAAAACTTAAAGGAAACGTTAGCACGATTAGTATCAAAGAGAATAGGAAAATGAAAAGAAAACACGTGTCTAATAAACATGAAAGCAATGCAAAGTCAAGCCGTTTACCTCCCCGGCAACGATGCCAAAAGCTTGTTGTGTGCTTTAATATTGCCACAAGCACAATTGTGTAGCCTACATGTGTCTAACACGAGGAGGTAAAGATTTGAAACCTAAGATTGATGTCGTATTTCGTGTAACTATGAGAGTGAGTAAGATGAGTGTAGGAGGGGAAATAGTGAGGGAAAAGTCAATAAGAGGAGCTAGGGCTAGCGTATCACCGCTATAGCAGGGATCTAGGCAATGTATCTAGCTTCTCGACACAAGGATTATAGTGACCGATGAGGGCTAAGCCTCGATCCTCGTCTCCTCGACGTCTAACCGTGAGAGAGGGGACTCGGATGATAGATTGGATCCTTATCGTGCTCCGATGGTTAGTCGCGGGCTACGATATTGGTATTTCTAGTGAGTGTGCCCGATTGGTCGTCAATGCCATGCACTAGATGGTCAATCCTCCGTCGGGGGCATCGAATCCAAATCCCAGTGGTTAATTGGCAATTTAGATTGTATTGCATCCCAGCAGAGTAGATTGAATAAGATTCATTATCTAACCTAAAACGAGACTACAATCTACACTTTGTTTGATATTTGGGGCGATCCATTGCAATCAACCCTTGCAATAAGGATCTACATTGCCGTAGTTAAATAAACTACTCACTATTCATAATGGAATGAGATAAAAACATTATATGGTTACACATTGAAAAATTAGTGAATAACACACAAAATAGAAAACGGTAAGAAAATTCCAATAACAACGCAGTTCGAGATTACAAATGCAAGGATTAAGGGTTCAAAGACCTTGAAATACTTGAAGAAAAGAAAAGTAGATGCCTTTTAAAAATTCTGCTCCCCAAAACTTGCTAAAACCCAAAGAATTCTCCAAAAATTCACATGTCCTGGTGCGAGAACAAATTATCTTTTAAGTAAAGGCCGGTTCACGGCCATGCAAAACAGTGGCACGTCCATGAAAAGCTCTAAGTTGCTAATTTGGTCGAGCGTAAGTTCAGCACGGTCGTGCTGCCGTTCGGCACGGCCGTGTACGCTGCTCCCAGCGACCTTGTCGTCCACAGGATCGCTCTAGATGAACGGCCGTTGGTCGTCTCGGATAGTAACTCCGAAAACAATGTAGTTTTACCGCAAGCGCACAGTTAAGTGGTAAGTGGGTATCGAATCACGGGGATGAACTATTGGTATCTATATAGATTACTAGGCTATTGTGGATTGGTAGCGAAAAATATTGGTGTCACAATCCTTAGAAGTGTTGTAAATTTAATTTAAAATAATGCCTAGGGCTTGGGAATCCCCACTATAGATTTCAAGCAATCAATGTGAAACACGAATTTCTACATTACTATACTTGATGTAGGGTAAACTTGTCGCAACTAAATTGGGAACCAACACACGCTCTCGCGCTACGCAGGTCTATAGTAATCTAAACTATAGCATCGCTCTCGCATCAGCCTAGTTCAAATTACTATCATTAAGATCGACAATAATTTTCAATTCCAACTCAAGCTCGCTCTCGCGCAACTTGAGTTCGAATCTAGATCGTGATGGTTTGTATCCGTTTTACCATCGTACAAACGAATATAATTATAGAATTATAATAAATATGCTAGCTTTGGTCGCTGTCACGTACCAACTCTAGGGAATCTCGATTATAGATCTAAATCGAATATCTAGGGCTTTCCTTAGATCAAGATCCTCTCTCGAGCTTTCAAGATCCAATAGAAATCCCTAGCTATCTGTAGTAAATCAAACACAATCTAACCCTTAACTAGTTTAGCGACAAAGCAATTCAATAGATCTCACAAATCATACTTTAAATCCATAGGATTCATCCATTTGCCCTAGAGCAAAGAGACTACTAACAATTCATCATAAAAATCACATTAGAAACAAGATATGCAATAGAATTTATCACAAAACTCCGATTTAGAGAGAAGTATAGCATAAAAATATCAACGTGCAAGAGTTTAGACAAACCAATTTTTGAATACAAGCTTCAAGAATAAGAAATTTAGATCATTCTCTCTAATCCTTTTGCCAAAAGAAAACTAGAACTAGAATTAAAACTAAGAAAATTATTCTAAAGAACTCTCCTTGGGCTGCTCTCAAAACTGCGTATTTTATAGCCGCCCAAAAGAATCAGAAAATCCTGACAGATTTTCCTCTGAACAGCTGCAACCCCTAGATTTGGGAATCTGCCCGACGGCGCACTCGGCCGAGTGAACTTCTCACTCAGTCGAGTGAGAAGTCTGCGGGAATTGGGGGTTTTCAGCGTTATGGAAGTTCAGACCACTCGGCTGAGTACTCTTCTCAATCGGGCGAGTGAGATTCACACTCGGTCGAGTAGGACCTACTGCAGATCCCCCTAAAAACATAGAAGCGTCGAAGGATTTCTTCACAATTTTTGTCTCCACTCGGTCCGGTGGAAATTCCAACTCAGTCGAGTACATTCTGGCTCTTCTTCAGGCCGTATTGGGCGTGTCAGCTTTACTCGATCGAGTGGGCTGCTTCACTCGATCGAGAGGGCTGCTTCACTCGGTCGAGTGGCCTGTTTTTGTACTCTGCGTTCTTTCTTCTCGCTTCCTCGTCCTTTCTTTCGCCTTCCTTCTTCTTCTACTCATCGTCCAGCACAATTAGCTCTCTGATATTGTAACGACTGGTTTTCGTGTAATTGGATTATCTATATTAAAATATATGCTTGGTGGATTTTCTCCTTGGATGTGTGGTTTTCGTCGCCATAGCTTTCACTTTCGATCGTTTCGTCGTGATTTTCTAGCTTCTTCCTTCGATCGTCGATTTCGGAGTAATTCATTTGTGACGAGCTTCAAATCGCTCATATCTTAGAGTTAGAGTGATCTTAGAAGCCATAGGAATCTTCCCGAAGCTCTGCGATTCGAATTGGCACTTTTAGTGCATCTTAGTTGGTTCGAGAAGGGGAACCAACCGACTAGATTGAGATCTAGTCGGTCGGCAACTCTACGCAAACCGACTAGTTCCTTGGATTGATTTTACTTAAGTTACTGTATCTGTTTAGTCGGTCTAAGTTCATCTTTCGACCGACTAGTTGTCAAACTAGTCGGTTAAGTTTTGTACTCAGACCGACTAATTCCTAGTTCTTCTGTACAGCCGAGTTACTGTTCACTCTTAGTCGATCTAAGAACGTTCATCGACCGACTAGCTATCAAACTAGTCGGTCAGTAGTTGTTCTTCGACCGACTAACTCTTAGTTCAGGTTTTCGACTGGAGCTACTGTTTACACTTAGTCGGTCTGCGTTGGTCAACCGACCGACTAGTTCTCAAACTAGTCGGTCAGCAGTTGGTCTTTGACCGACTAAGCAGTGCAGGAAACCCTAGTTTTGCCCTAGCCGCCACCAATCTCTATAAATACCCCTCCAAACGTTTTCTTCTCCTCCCTCACGACCTAAAACCCTAGTTTCTCCCCCATTGAGCCCACATCTTCCTCAAACCCTTATTCCTTCATTCCAAGCCCAAGATCCATCATCCAAACCATCCCTCAACACTTTCTACCTCTTATCTTCCCCAAAATCTCATCAAATCCCCAAAAACCCCTATTTCTCCAAACTTCTCCAATCATTTCCATATCTGAACCCTAGGTTCCCCGGAGCGTTTCTTCCGTCGCCGTGGTTGCTTGGCGTTATTCTCCCGTTCCCTACATGGTAATACTCGATTCCTTGATGTTTTCATAAATCGTGGTGTTTTTGTGAAACCCTAATGAATGAATATTGTTTTGATGGTTGTTTCTCCATAACAGCGACTCCCCCATGGATTAGCATCCGTGAGACGAACCCTCGTTGATCGTCATCCCCGGTGCTAGGCAAGTGAAACTTGCCACTTAGGGTTTAGGCCATGTTTTAGGCCATTTGCTGTTGTAGGCATAAAAGAGGCTAGGCGACGAAATGATACTCGCCTAGGCGCAAATTGGGGAACTAGCTTGACAACGAAGCTAGTTCCGACATTTAGCATGTTGCACAATTACCATGTCATGTTTACTTTCCATTAACGGTACGCAAATTAATTGTCATGTCATTGCATCCTTTAAGTATTTCTGTGATTGCGTAGCTTCGCTACAATGCTTGTGTTCCTGGCTCGTGCTCCAGAAGCGGGCCATGTGTTGGTTGATAGCCAATGCCCGAATTGCTTGTTTCCGGCTAGGTGCACCCCGACGCCAATTGTTTATGAATCGTGAATTAGAATGCGAGCTCTTGTGCGGGGGCAACCCTGGCTCATTTACTGAGCTCGTGTGCGGGGACCCTGGCTCGTCTACATGTGGGTATTGGGGGTAAGAGTTAAGCGGCCAATCAACTGGGAGTCTGCCCGATCAGCAACTGCAGTGGTAAGGCGTAAACTCTGGGTTTTGGGGGTAGTTGTTAAGCGGCCACTCAGCGTGAATGCCCAACCGTTCAGCTGTAAGGCGTAAACATCTACAAACAACTTGAAACATGACTAGTGAAATGATTAAGATTGTTAGTAGCTTGGCTACTCTTGTCTTGTCCCGATAATTGTTCTCTTGTACTTATTGTCTCGCCATGTCTTGCTTGTGCACTCATGTTATAACTGCCATGTCATGCATACTATAACTGCTAGGTTGCTAGTTTACCTTCCTTTCAGTTTCCTTGCCCAAGTCTTTTAGACTTGCTGACATGTGCCCCTTTCTCTTTGGGTGTCGCATGTTAGTTGCCGAGCCAGAGCTTTGTTGCAGGGGATATGGTGTTGCTGATGCTGATGTTGTTGTGGTGGTGAGTGGACACCGGGGGCCTGTCTTGAAGACCGCTCGTGTTCACTTCTTTGTTTAGGTTTGCTGTTAGTTGTTGGTGCGTGGCACCCTTGTAAGTATGTTATACTTTGTTGGCCATGTTTGGGCCTTAGACCCCTTTTCATTTAGCCCGGTGGCTTTTCTGTGATATTGTAATTCATTCAATGGATATTCAGAGATTTCTCTTTTGTCTCTTTCCTTTATTATTATTGTTGTTCTGTTTGCGTTGCAAGGACCTGCCATATGATAATTTACACGCTTATCAGACTTGGAGTTTCACAGCTTCAAGTCTGAGTGGACCTTCTCACGTCTCGCCTCCACATTTTTGGGAAGCGGAACGTGACAGGTTTTATTGGTGGCCCATGCAGGTCCGTCTTGCAATTGCGAATTATCGGAACAACGATAATAACCATGGAATGTCCATTAAATAAATTGCAACATCCGAGTCTATAGCCTTGAGTCTAGTAGTTCTCCTATGTCACTAGGTGGTAGGAAGACTTAGTTAGACGTCCATGCTTGCTAGTTAGAGGCCCCTGATTGTTAGTTAGACTCCCCGCTAGGAGTTTATTTGGTCACCGTAGAAGTTACCTTAGTGGTTCCTGTCTAGCTTTGACTAGGATAGACTTCTAGAATTCTTTGGTCTCTCGCTTGGGTTCATCGATTTCGGACCAAGCTGAACTCATTTCATCGCTGTCTAGCCCTAGAGAGTCTTAGCGCTTAGTTCCATAATCTTTGGTTGGTTGACCGTAGGGGTTTCCGTAGATTTTCCTAAGTCATAACCTAGGCGTATTTATGTTTTGATCATCCGACCAAATCCCTTGGCCTTTAGTTAACCCGATGATTAGAACCCCCCTGATTCAATCTTTCCTGGTCACTACACTTTGGTGTTACTGACCGTAGATCTTCATCATGGTTTTCTTGCATCGTGATTTAGGTGCATGCCTCACACAACCACATTCATTGCCCTCGATTCACATGATCCCCTCCTTACTATTATCATTGACCTTTCAAATCTTTCCGTTGCAAATCTTGATTCTTCCAAAGTCGTTTTCAAATTTTCCCTTATTAAAAGTTCCCACTTGATTTTAAATTTTGTTTTAAACCTTCTTTCAATATATTTCCATTACTTCCATTTGAGCTAAAAGTTATTCTTAGATTTTGAAAAACTATTTGGCCGTGATTTTAAATTACTATCTTGTAACCATTTTCTAACCTATATCTTCGCTTCTCGATCTCAAAACTTTACTACTATTTCGATGATTCGATATACCACCTTTTCTACTATTGCGAAATTTATTTTAGCTATTTACCGTACGTACTTTAAAATACTTCTTTCAAGATAAATAGAACTCCAATTAATTTATAAATATATACTAATTACAAGTTTGTCGTACACGTACTTCAAGTCTTTTACCGACCCATTTTTGTGGCAAATCCTTGTTTCCCCTAAAAGTATTTTCGATGTTCCTCTTTCGCTAAGTTTGAATTTGTTCGCGAGCTTTTAATATATATTAGGTTTCGTACTCTTCCGCGACTTAAATTTATTTGTTCTTTTCTAAACGTTGAAACTTTTGTCGAGATTTTTGATTATTAGTTTATAATATACTTCAGCCTATATTTTCATATCGATATAAATGACTTGCCTCTTTTCATATACCAATTTCCTTCTGAACCGTACTTCTGTTTTTCCTAACCTGAATTATAATTTTCTTTTCTTACTTATGCCATTAAAACTTATTCGAATACCGCATCATGTTTGCTTCTTATATGCCTTTCAAGTCACATGGGACTTCAGCTTTCAGCGAGTCGATTTTATGCTCAACTTTTTCCCTAGTTCAGATTTTTGTAAAATTACTTTTCGAAACCCTTTCCTGATTTAGACCTCCAAAATTCGGTTTTAAAGATTATTACCAATTTAATAATTCTATATATGTATATATCCCCCCACTTACTTCCATACCACTAAGATGTTATTATCTTTCCATTCGTCATAAATATTTCTAAAAATGATTTCTAAAGTAGAACTTCAATTGATTTTTATATATCAGTACTACGACCGTTATGCTCCTCGTTTCCCCTATTTCAGATTTTTGTAAAAATCATTATTTCATAACCTTTTCTGATCTAGACCCTCCATAAATTTGATTTTAAAGTTTCACTACAAATTTTGATAATACTACTAATAAGCTATTGTTATCTTTCCGTTCACCCTACATGCCTTTAGAATAATTTCTAAACTAAATTGAATTTCGAATGTTTTCATATATCCGCATTAGGCTCATTAGCCCGTATGTTAAGAGCTTTGTGTAAAACGATTTCTTTTGGCGAATCCTGGTTACACTAAAAGGTAGTTTCAATATTGATTAATTGAGCTTTTTCCTGGCTTAAAGACTTTGAAAGTATTTGGCATGAGTTTAAAATTCTTTCGTTAATTTAATTTCGTTTCAAAACTTTTGCCAACATTATTAAATCACCACCGTATAATATTTTCTAAAACTACGACCTCAAATTCGTGTAAATGATTTACTTCCTTTTTATGACTTTATGTAAGCCAATAAACCGCTTTATCCTATTATGTATATTCGGCTCAAACTTATTTCAAACAATTGTTTTATCGACCACTAAATATTTTTATACGAAAAGGGACTCCAACTTTTGAAGTATAACGGTTTTTAAACTTTTCGTATTTTAGAATATGTTATTTACACTATTTTCCATGTGTCTAAATGGAGCATCATTACATTATTACACAACCGTTTTCATGCTTTTCGATCCTTCTATTCGTTACGCTTTTGATTTCAATTTCTTTCCTTTTTTAGCCAATAGAGCTTGCCGTTGCCCGTGTCAACCTTATTGAGTTTAGTGAGCCCATTAGTGTGATTTGATGTGTCGTCGTAGTGTATTTAATTTCATGGTGCATATGAAGTTGTTTGTGGTTGGTATTGGTATATTGTGTGTAGGTAGTTATGTATTAGCTGCATAAGTGTAAGTGTGATATACATATGATAGTAGGATTATAATGTTTGATTGGTATTACTTGCTTTTATGAGATGTCGTATGCGTGTATACCATGAGGTATACCCGACTACTGCATATCTTACTTTATGTATGAAGTGAATGTGTATCGATGTACCAATTATAGGTGGATGGATATGGTATGAAGATATATGATGCTTGGGTGTGACTATAGGTAAATACTTTTATTAGGGAGAGTATTGTAATTATAGGTGTGCTGATGTTTGTAATAATATCATGGTATACGAAGTGATTGAAATATGTGATATTACCTGATTAGATATTAAGGGTGTTTGACATTTAGATATGTATGTGGTTATGTTGGTAGACGTGTATGCATTAGATAGTATTGGCATATGTATGGATGCTATGTTATGTGTATGGAATTATTCCGCTATGATTTTGGGTCTCACTCAAGTTTGAGTGGGTACACTCTATGTACATTGGTGTATTGTATGTGGTTGGTGAATAGTGATGGATGATGTATGTATAATGTTTGGATTGTTTGTGCCTGGTTGTGTTACGCACACGATTGTGGGTGGCTATACCAATATATAGTTATGTGAGTTGGTCTTGTGGTATAGTTAATCACTAAGGACTTGGTTGCGTGAATATATGTGCCCTAGCTAAACTAGGTGCGTAGATGTGCTAAGCATATAGTGGTGTGATTGGTATATATATGAATGAAATATTAGCGTGTGTGGGTGTGCACCATGCACGGGTAAGTATGTGATAGTTATAGGAATTGGTGACTATGGTATGTGTGGTGTGTCGTGATTATAGCTATAGGACTATATATGAAGTGATAATATGGTGAACTGTGTGCATGCATTTGAATGACTATAAATTGTGAAATTATAATGATGGTGAATGTATATTAGATATAGTGAACTTGTTTTAACAATTGTATGGTGTGATTTCGCATGTTGATTGTTTGGCGCATACTAGGAGATATAGGGACTAGTGTATTCTTATTGTCTTGTCCATAGGTAGTTACCTATGCGTGTAGATTCCGATGGTATTTTCTAGTGTGAAATTATTTTCATATAAGTAAGAGAGACTGGGTTATTTTCATATAGTGTGTAATAAGTGTTTTATAGCTATATAGAATATACTTGCCTATATGAATGATTTGAATACGTGAATGGAGTTGTCTGATTATAATAATTATAAGTGTACTATGTGCGTGAATATATATTTACTTCCGTGGTGCTAATAATTGACTACCTAGAGTATATATATATATAAGTGCTTGAAATGAATGTACTTGGTTGAAATTTTGATGTGATATTGATTGAGGGTAGTTACTAGGGCGACTAGATATGTTAGAAAGTCCAAGGACGGACTTTATTCTAAGGTGGGTAGGATGTAACGACTGGTTTTCGTGTAATTGGATTATCTATATTAAAATATATGCTTGGTGGATTTTCTCCTTGGATGTGTGGTTTTCGTCGCCATAGCTTTCACTTTCGATCGTTTCGTCGTGATTTTCTAGCTTCTTCCTTCGATCGTCGATTTCAGAGTAAGTCATTCGTGACGAGCTTCAAATCGCTCATATCTTAGAGTTAGAGTGATCTTAGAAGCCATAGGAATCTTCCCGAAGCTCTGCGTTTCGAATTGGCACTTTTAGTGCATCTTAGTTGGTTCGAGAAGGGGAACCAACCGACTAGATTGAGATCTAGTCGGTCGGCAACTCTACTCAAACCGACTAGTTCCTTGGATTGATTTTACTTAAGTTACTGTATCTGTTTAGTCGGTCTAAGTTCATCTTTCGACCGACTAGTTGTCAAACTAGTCGGTTAAGTTTTGTACTCAGACCGACTAATTCCTAGTTCTTCTGTACAGCCGAGTTACTGTTCACTCTTAGTCGGTCTAAGAACGTTCATCGACCGACTAGCTATCAAACTAGTCGGTCAGTAGTTGTTCTTCGACCGACTAACTCTTAGTTCAGGTTTTCGACTGGAGCTACTGTTTACACTTAGTCGGTCTGCGTTGGTCAACCGACCGACTAGTTCTCAAACTAGTCGGTCAGCAGTTGGTCTTTGACCGACTAAGCAGTGCAGGAAACCCTAGTTTTGCCCTAGCCGCCACCAATCTCTATAAATACCCCTCTAAACGTTTTCTTCTCCTCCCTCACGACCTAAAACCCTAGTTTCTCCCCCATTGAGCCCCCATCTTCCTCAAACCCTTATTCCTTCATTCCAAGCCCAAGATCCATCATCCAAACCATCCCTCAACACTTTCTACCTCTCATCTTCCCCAAAATCTCATCAAATCCCCAAAATCCCCCAAAAACCCCTATTTCTCCAAACTTCTCCAATCATTTCCAGATCTGAACCCTAGGTTCCCCGGAGCGTTTCTTCCGTCGCCGTGGTTGCTCGGCGTTATTCTCCCGTTCCCTACATGGTAATACTCGATTCCTTGATGTTTTCATAAACCGTTGTGTTTTTGTGAAACCCTAATGAATGAATATTGTTTTGATGGTTGTTTGTCCATAACAGCGACTCCCCCGTGGATCAGCATCCGTGAGACGAACCCTCGTTGATCGTCATCCCCGGTGCTAGGCAAGTGAAACTTGCCACTTAGGGTTTAGGCCATGTTTTAGGCCATTTGCTGTTGTAGGCGTAAAAGAGGCTAGGCGACGAAATGATACTCGCCTAGGCGCAAATTGGGGAACTAGCTTGACAACGAAGCTAGTTCCGACATTTAGCATGTTACACAATTACCATGTCATGTTTACTTTCCATTAACGGTACGCAAATTAATTGTCATGTCATTGCATCCTTTAAGTATTTCTGTGATTGCGTAGCTTCGCTACAATGCTTGTGTTCCTGGCTCGTGCTCCAGAAGCGGGCCATGTGTTGGTTGATAGCCAATGCCCGAATTGCTTGTTTCCGGCTAGGTGCACCCCGACGCCAATTGTTTATGAATCGTGAATTAGAATGCGAGCTCTTGTGCGGGGCAACCCTGGCTCATTTACTGAGCTCGTGTGCGGGGACCCTGGCTCGTCTACATGTGGGTATTGGGGGTAAGAGTTAAGCGGCCAATCAACTGGGAGTCTGCCCGATCAGCAACTGCAGTGGTAAGGCGTAAACTCTGGGTTTTGGGGGTAGTTGTTAAGCGGCCACTCAGCGTGAATGCCCAACCGTTCAGCTGTAAGGCGTAAACATCTACAAACAACTTGAAACATGACTAGTGAAATGATTAAGATTGTTAGTAGCTTGGCTACTCTTGTCTTGTCCCGATAATTGTTCTCTTGTACTTATTGTCTCGCCATGTCTTGCTTGTGCACTCATGTTATAACTGCCATGTCATGCATACTATAACTGCTAGGTTGCTAGTTTACCTTCCTTTCAGTTTCCTTGCCCAAGTCTTTTAGACTTGCTGACATGTGCCCCTTTCTCTTTGGGTGTCGCATGTTAGTTGCCGAGCCAGAGCTTTGTTGCAGGGGATATGGTGTTGCTGATGCGGATGTTGCTGTGGTGGTGAGTGGACACCGGGGGCCTGTCTTGAAGACCGCTCGTGTTCACTTCTTTGTTTAGGTTTGCTGTTAGTTGTTGGTGCGTGGCACCCTTGTAAGTATGTTATACTTTGTTGGCCATGTTTGGGCCTTAGACCCCTTCTCATTTAGCCTGGTGGCTTTTCTGTGATATTGTAATTCATTCAATGGATATTCAGAGATTTCTCTTTTGTCTCTTTCCTTTATTATTATTGTTGTTCCGTTTGCGTTGCAAGGACCTGCCATATGATAATTTACACGCTTATCAGACTTGGAGTTTCACAGCTTCAAGTCTGAGCGGACCTTCTCACGTCTCGCCTCCACATTTTTGGGAAACGGGGCGTGACAGATATCATCGTTAATGACACTCCGGCATGCATGTAGGAGTTTGTGGCTCCAAATTGCTCCTGAATGCTCCATATTTCTTGAAATTAGACGAAACAAAGGAATAATGAAATATAACGTGAAAACGTCGTATAATCATTAAAATCACGATATGAGCAATCGTTATAGGATGGAAAAATGCAGAAATAAAGTGTAAAATATGAGCCTATCGAAATCCCCCAAGCTTACCTCTAACTCATCCTCGAGGAAGATAATTAAAAAGTGAACTTGGCGAATAAAATAAAGAAAAATCAAATAGCAAAAAGAAGATGAAGAAGGGAAATGCTAGATCATTCTCTCAGAACTCGGGTTTGCTTACTCAAATAGCACGAGCAATGAATAAGAAACATCACTAAATCTTTTATTTCGATATCATCGCATTTAGGTGCACTTGACAGAAAAACCAAAAACAACATGAATCATATGAAATATGAAATCATTTTAGAATCAAACATCATCTAAGGCATAGAAAAACGATATACATAATCATAGACACCGCACTTTTCAATTGACTGCTTCTACTTGGAGTATAAGAGATATCACGCAATTCAAATCAATAAGAATAGAAAGAGGTGGTTTTCATGAATTTCATACCAATTTTTCAATTCATAGATGTCGTTATACTTTAAGTCATCTCTCTAAGTATCAGAAATTACCTAGCTTAGGTCGTTATGCACATAAAAGTAGCCACTCTCACCCACCATTGGATCTCCTCTTCCAAGCTTATCTATAAGCGTATGGCATCAAATATGAACTATTTTCCATATATATATATATATATATAATAATGGGTATCATACGCCATATGAGAGGGTCTCTCATATTCCCTCTCACATAAAGGGGGCAAGTACAACAAGTACAAGCACATGTGGAGTTGTACTTGCCCCTTTTATGTGAGAGGGAATATGAGAGACCCTCTCATATGGCGTATGATACCCATTATTCTCATATATATATATATATATATATATATATATATATATATATATATATATATATATATATATATATATATATATATATATGGCAATCTTCGGGTGCGAAAACCCGTGCGAAAAGTTTTTATATTTTTTTGAATTTTTTATGTTTAATCCATACTAATGGGTGAACCCGTTGGGCATAGAGCACACATCCACCCGTTACAAATTTAACGGTCTCTAAACGTGCGAATTTGTTGAAATGCCTTGATCGAAGGTCAAATGACATTATTTCTCAACGATTATTTTTTGAGGGGGGTATAACAACATATAATAAGGGTGGAAAAAAGAATTTTTGAAAAAAATTTCAAAAAAAACTAAAAACATTTTTGCACGGTGCAAAATGTTCTCATTTGAAGATTCACACACACACACACACACACACACACACTTATTAGCTCCATATATAAAAATGAAAACAAGAAAGAAGTAAAGAAGGGGGATTGTGTATATACAATGAAACTTTTCTTTTCTCTCTCTTTTTGTTTCTTTTCTTTTTTTAAATACACAAGAACAATCCCAAAGAAAGATGCAAAGATATATATTTTTCTTTTCTTTTGAGTTTTTTGGGATAATGGAGCTTATTTCTTTTTAGTATGGGAAAGATGCAATAATAAATTCACTTAAGGGAAGATTCACAATTGATTATATGTATATAAATACTTTTCAAGATATGTGGAGAAAGAATATATGATAACACTCGGTTCACTCTTTTGTATATGCACAACAACTTCAGCAGGGTAATGTCATCTACTCAGTTTGATTTCTAAAAGTAAACTAATCTATTCATATCAAACAGCAATCAATTCATTCAACCTGGAAGTTCAATACCCATTTTATGCAGTAATAAGTGATATTAAGATGCAAAGCAGTACTCCAAGTAATTGGCAGTCAATGCATGAATCTTGGTGTGTTTTCTATAAAAAGTATACAATAATGCAATTCTCGGACGAGTCAATGCTAAAATTCATTCATGGACAAATAATAAACACATTGGAAGTTCTTTTTCTCAAATGCACGGCAAATATATCGCAGATGATATTAGAAATAAAAAGCAGTAGCATGGCAAGAGATACATGGATAAGAGTAAAGCGAAATCCAAACTATATTCATCATAGGGAATTCATCTCTAGAAAAGAAAATATAAGAAATAAGGATAAAATAAAATCTAACTATACACATGCAAGCACTCCAAAAATGAAGAAAACGTGATGCATGGGGAATAACAAAAAAGTGCGTGAAATTAAGTGGAAAATGAAGAAAAGCGGAAAAATAAAGATAAAAACAAGGAAAATGAAAAAAAGGTGTATGGGCACACTCACTCCCCCAAGCTAAACATTACATTGTCCTCAATGTGCGAAGTGTGGCATAATGACATATAAGATAGGTTGGGTGGGTGTGGGTGCAATATGATGTGAAATAAAGGAAAATAAGGAAAATAAAATATGAAATGATGGTATTTGCAAAGAATATATGGTATGCATGCATGCAGAATGATGTATGGATGGATGCAAGATGGTGGCCTAGAAATACATACTCTCCCCCAAGCCAAAATATATATAGTGCCCTGCAAAAAGGTGAAGACAGATGGGCAAACAAAATAGTGGGGTGAGGTAAGGCAAAAAAAATATAACAGGGGTTAAGCAGTCGTGCCTAGGCTGGTGCATCGCCATCACCTCCCTGCTCTGGAGGCGGTGGTGGCAAATGTGTAGGCTGCTGAGGAGCAGGCCATTGCTACTGCTGCAGGCGGTGGAGAATCTGGTTCAACATGAGCTGAATACCAGGAATCATGGCAATACTGGTCTACTGAGCAGTGACGGCCGTCGTGAGATCCCCAAGGTCAACTCTAAGTCCACTCACTGTCGACTCGATAGCACTGAGGCACTACTCTCTGTCGTCAGGAGCAGGGGCAGAGGGAAGTGGAGGTGTGCGAACAGGGGGTCTCACACGGCCTCCAAATACTAGTGGGGCCACTATCGGGTGTGTGCAAGTAGTGGAGCTTACAACAAGACGCACAGTCTCTAGGGGAGGCTGAGACGCAGGAATGCTCTCAGAAATATTTGCAACGGCGAAGGAGGTCGGAATATCAACAGAGGACGAGGCTGTCAGAGAGGTCGTGGCAACAGATGTGGTGATAAACACTACGACACTCTCGGTATATACGTCGACAACAGAGACTGAAGCATCGACAGGTGGTGCGGTCATGAAATCAGGAGATAGTAACGCCATAGGAGTCAAAAACTCAGGTGTGTCGAGGGTCTCTGCAGTCGCAGAGGAAGAAAGGTCGCCTCTCTCAAAAGTGGTGGGGACAGCACTCTCAAAGCTCATATAAGAAATCGGGTCAACTCTCAGTAGTGTAGTGGCGGTGGAATCAGACACAGTGGCAGAAATGGAGCTCTTGGCACAAGCAGAAGTGGGGATAGATGTTCCAGGCTTAAGGATAGGATCAGAGGCGGGCTGGGTAATCGGGATCTCAGTGGCGAGGGGCTCG
>JAULAV010000062.1:0-33459 GCA_030789695.1 Scilla litardierei | reverse complement strand
AAGGTCTGGAGGGGGGGAGCGGGCGGGTAGCTCGGCCCGTGCCCTTCTCTGGTTTGGGTGGCTAGGGTTGGCCCAGCCCCAGAGGTCTGGAGGGGGGAGCGGGCGCGTAGCCCGGCCCGTGCCCTTCTCTGGTTTGGGTGGCTAGGGTTCGCCCTGCCCCGGAGGTCTGGAGGGGGGGGAGCGGGCGCGTAGCCCGGCCCGTGCCCTTCTCTGGTTTGGGTGGCTAGGGTTGGCCCTGCCCCTGAGGTCTGGAGGGGTGGGGGGGGAGCGGGCGCGTAGCTTGGCCCGTGCCCTTCTCTGGTTTGGGTGGCAAGGGTTGGCCCTGCCCCAGAGGTCTGGAGGGGGGAGCAGGCGCGTAGCCCGGCCCGTGCCCTTCTCTGGTTTGGGTGGCCAGGGTTGGCCCTGCCCCAGAGGTCTGGAGGGGGGAGCGGGCGCGTAGCCCGGCCCGTGCCCTTCTCTGGTTTGGGTGGCTAGGGTTGGCCCTGCCCCAGAGGTCTGGAGGGGGGGAGCGGGCGCGTAGCCCGACCCGTGCCCACCTCTAGTCCCTTTCGGGTTGGCCCCGCCCCCGAGGACAGGAGGGGGGAGCGGACGTGTAGCCCGGCCCGTGTCTTTCCCTGGTTTGGGTGGCTAGGGTTGGCCCTGCCCCAGAGGTCTGGAGGGGGGAGCGGGCGCGTATCACTGGTCCTCTTTTAGAGCGCATTATTAATGGTAGCGTGTTTTTCGAGCGTCCTTTTATTTCGTCGAGTCCCATCGGGGCCGCCGACTCGGGAACTGATGCCATTTCGTCCCGGTTCGTGTGCCCCTGTTCCCTTTTGACTTTCCGAGAGTCATGGGTACGTGGTCCCTTTCGGGTTGGCCCCGCCCCCGAGGACGGGAGGGGGGAGCGGACGTGTAGCCCGGCCCGTGTCTTTCCCTGGTTTGGGTGGCTAGGGTTGGCCCTGCCCCAGAGGTCTGGAGGGGGGGAGTGGGCGCGTAGCCCGGCCCGTGCCCTTCTCTGGTTTGGGTGGCTAGGGTTGGCCCTGCCCCAGAGGTCTGGAGGGGGGGAGCGGGCGCGTAGCCCGGCCCGTGCCCTTCTCTGGTTTGGGTGGCTAGGGTTGGCCCTGCCCCAGAGGTCTGTAGGGGGGGAGCGGGCGCGTAGCCCGGCCCGTGCCATTCTCTGGTTTGGGTGGCTAGGGTTGGCCCTGCCCCAGAGGTCTGGAGGGGGGGAGCGGGCGCGTAGCCCGGCCCGTGCCCACCTCTGGTCCCTTTCGGGTTGGCCCCGCCCCCGAGGACGGGAGGGGGGAGCGGACGTGTAGCCCGACCCGTGTCTTTCCCTGGTTTGGGTGGCTAGGGTTGGCCCTGCCCCAGAGGTCTGGAGGGGGGGAGCGGGCGCGTATCCCGGCCCGTGCCATTCTCTGGTTTGGGTGGCTAGGGTTGGCCCTGCCCCGGAGGTCTGGAGGGGGGGAGCGGGCGCGTAGCACGGCCCGTGCCCTTCTCTGGTTTGGGTGGCTAGGGTTGGCCCTGCCCCGGAGGTCTGGAGGGGGGGAGCGGGCGCGTAGCCCGGCCCGTGCCCTTCTCTGGTTTGGGTGGCTAGGGTTGGCCCTGCCCCAGAGGTCTGGAGGGGGGGAGCGGGCGCGTAGCCCGGCCCGTGCCCTTCTTTGGTTTGGGTGGCTAGGGTTGGCCCTGCCCCAGAGGTCTGGAGGGGGGGGAGCAGGCGCGTAGCCCGGCCCGTTCCCTTCTCTGGTTTGGGTGGCTAGGGTTGGCCTTGCCCCAGAGGTCTGGAGGGGGGAGCGGGCGCGTAGCCCAGCCCGTGCCCTTCTCTGGTTTGGGTGGCTAGGGTTGGCCCTGCCCCAGAGGTATGGAGGGGGGGAGCGGGCGCGTAGCCCGGCCCGTGCCCACCTCTGGTTTGGGTGGCTAGGGTTGGCCCTGCCCCAGAGGTTTTGAGGGGGGGAGCGGGCGCGTAGCACGGCCCGTGCCCTTCTCTGGTTTGGGTGGCTAGGGTTGGCCCTGCCCCAGAGGTCTGGAGGGGGGGAGCGGGCGCGTAGCCCGGCCCGTGCCCTTCTCTGGTTTGGGTGGCTAGGGTTGGCCCTGCCCCAGATGTCTGGAGGGGGGGAGCGGGCGCGTAGCCCGGCCCGTGCCCTTCTCTGGTTTGGGTGGCTAGGGTTGGCCCTGCCACAGAGGTCTGGAGGGGGGGAGCGGGCGCGTAGCCCGGCCCGAGCCCACATCTGGTTTGGGTGGCTAGGGTTGGCGCTGCCCCAGAGGTCTGGAGGGGGGGAGCGGGCGCGTAGCCCGGCCCGTGCCCTTCTCTGGTTTGGGTGGCTAGGGTTGGCCCTGCCCCAGAGGTCTGGAGGGGGGGAGCGGGCGCGTAGCCCGGCCCGTGCCCTTCTCTGGTTTGGGTGGCGAGGGTTGGCCCTGCCACAGAGGTCTGGAGGGGGGGAGCGGGCGCGTAGCCCGGCCCGTGCCCTTCTCTGGTCTGGGTGGCCAGGGTTGGCCCTGCCCCAGAGGTCTGGAGGGGGGGAGCGGGCGCGTAGCCCTGCACGTGCCTTTCTCTGGTTTGGGTGGCTAGGGTTGGCACTGCCCCAGAGGTCTGGAGGGGGGGAGCGGGCGCGTAGCCCGGCCCGTGCCCTTCTCTGGTTTGGGTGGCTAGGGTTGGCCCTGCCCCAGAGGTCTGGAGGGGGGGAGCGGGCGGGTAGCTCGGCTCGTGCCCTTCTCTGGTTTGGGTGGCTAGGGTTGGCCCAGCCCCAGAGGTCTGGAGGGGGGAGCGGGCGCGTAGCCCGGCCCGTGCCCTTCTCTGGTTTGGGTGGCTAGGGTTCGCCCTGCCCCGGAGGTCTGGAGGGGGGGAGCGGGTGCGTAGCCCGGCCCGTGCCCTTCTCTGGTTTGGGTGGCTAGGGTTGGCCCTGCCCCTGAGGTCTGGAGGGGTGGGGGGGAGCGGGCGCGTAGCTTGGCCCGTGCCCTTCTCTGGTTTGGGTGGCAAGGGTTGGCCCTGCCCCAGAGGTCTGGAGGGGGGAGCAGGCGCGTAGCCCGGCCCGTGCCCTTCTCTGGTTTGGGTGGCCAGGGTTGGCCCTGCCCCAGAGGTCTGGAGGGGGGGAGCGGGCGCGTAGCCCGGCCCGTGCCCTTCTCTGGTTTGGGTGGCTAGGGTTGGCCCTGCCCCAGAGGTCTGGAGGGGGGGAGCGGGCGCGTAGCCCGACCCGTGCCCACCTCTAGTCCCTTTCGGGTTGGCCCCGCCCCCGAGGACAGGAGGGGGGAGCGGACGTGTAGCCCGGCCCGTGTCTTTCCCTGGTTTGGGTGGCTAGGGTTGGCCCTGCCCCAGAGGTCTGGAGGGGGGAGCGGGCGCGTATCACTGGTCCTCTTTTAGAGCGCATTATTAATGGTAGCGTGTTTTTCGAGCGTCCTTTTATTTCGTCGAGTCCCATCGGGGCCGCCGACTCGGGAACTGATGCCATTTCGTCCCGGTTCGTGTGCCCCTGTTCCCTTTTGACTTTCCGAGAGTCATGGGTACGTGGTCCCTTTCGGGTTGGCCCCGCCCCCGAGGACGGGAGGGGGGAGCGGACGTGTAGCCCGGCCCGTGTCTTTCCCTGGTTTGGGTGGCTAGGGTTGGCCCTGCCCCAGAGGTCTGGAGGGGGGGAGTGGGCGCGTAGCCCGGCCCGTGCCCTTCTCTGGTTTGGGTGGCTAGGGTTGGCCCTGCCCCAGAGGTCTGGAGGGGGGGAGCGGGCGCGTAGCCCGGCCCGTGCCCTTCTCTGGTTTGGGTGGCTAGGGTTGGCCCTGCCCCAGAGGTCTGTAGGGGGGGAGCGGGCGCGTAGCCCGGCCCGTGCCATTCTCTGGTTTGGGTGGCTAGGGTTGGCCCTGCCCCAGAGGTCTGGAGGGGGGGAGCGGGCGCGTAGCCCGGCCCGTGCCCACCTCTGGTCCCTTTCGGGTTGGCCCCGCCCCCGAGGACGGGAGGGGGGAGCGGACGTGTAGCCCGACCCGTGTCTTTCCCTGGTTTGGGTGGCTAGGGTTGGCCCTGCCCCAGAGGTCTGGAGGGGGGAGCGGGCGCGTATCCCGGCCCGTGCCATTCTCTGGTTTGGGTGGCTAGGGTTGGCCCTGCCCCGGAGGTCTGGAGGGGGGGAGCGGGCGCGTAGCACGGCCCGTGCCCTTCTCTGGTTTGGGTGGCTAGGGTTGGCCCTGCCCCGGAGGTCTGGAGGGGGGGAGCGGGCGCGTAGCCCGGCCCGTGCCCTTCTCTGGTTTGGGTGGCTAGGGTTGGCCCTGCCCCAGAGGTCTGGAGGGGGGGAGCGGGCGCGTAGCCCGGCCCGTGCCCTTCTCTGGTTTGGGTGGCTAGGGTTGGCCCTGCCCCAGATGTCTGGAGGGGGGGAGCGGGCGCGTAGCCCGGCCCGTGCCCTTCTCTGGTTTGGGTGGCTAGGGTTGGCCCTGCCACAGAGGTCTGGAGGGGGGGAGCGGGCGCGTAGCCCGGCCCGAGCCCACATCTGGTTTGGGTGGCTAGGGTTGGCGCTGCCCCAGAGGTCTGGAGGGGGGGAGCGGGCGCGTAGCCCGGCCCGTGCCCTTCTCTGGTTTGGGTGGCTAGGGTTGGCCCTGCCCCAGAGGTCTGGAGGGGGGGAGCGGGCGCGTAGCCCGGCCCGTGCCCTTCTCTGGTTTGGGTGGCGAGGGTTGGCCCTGCCCCAGAGGTCTGGAGGGGGGGGAGCGGGCGCGTAGCCCGGCCCGTGCCCTTCTCTGGTTTGGGTGGCCAGGGTTGGCCCTGCCCCAGAGGTCTGGAGGGGGGGAGCGGGCGCGTAGCCCTGCACGTGCCTTTCTCTGGTTTGGGTGGCTAGGGTTGGCACTGCCCCAGAGGTCTGGAGGGGGGGAGCGGGCGCGTAGCCCGGCCCGTGCCCTTCTCTGGTTTGGGTGGCTAGGGTTGGCCCTGCCCCAGAGGTCTGGAGGGGGGGAGCGGGCGGGTAGCTCGGCCCGTGCCCTTCTCTGGTTTGGGTGGCTAGGGTTGGCCCAGCCCCAGAGGTCTGGAGGGGGGAGCGGGCGCGTAGCCCGGCCCGTGCCCTTCTCTGGTTTGGGTGGCTAGGGTTAGCCCTGCCCCGGAGGTCTGGAGGGGGGGAGCGGGCGCGTAGCCCGGCCCGTGCCCTTCTCTGGTTTGGGTGGCTAGGGTTGGCCCTGCCCCAGAGGTCTGGAGGGGGGGAGCGGGCGCGTAGCCCGGCCCGTGCCCTTCTCTGGTTTGGGTGGCTAGGGTTGGCCCTGCCCCAGAGGTCTGGAGGGGGGGAGCGGGCGCGTAGCCGGCCCGTGCCATTCTCTGGTTTGGGTGGCTAGGGTTGGCCCTGCCCCAGAGGTCTGGAGGGGGGGAGCCGGCGCGTAGCCCGGCCCGTGCCCACCTCTGGTCCCTTTCGGGTTGGCCCCGCCCCCGAGGACGGGAGGGGGGAGCGGACGTGTAGCCCGACCCGTGTCTTTCCCTGGTTTGGGTGGCTAGGGTTGGCCCTGCCCCAGAGGTCTGGAGGGGGGAGCGGGCGCGTATCCCGGCCCGTGCCATTCTCTGGTTTGGGTGGCTAGGGTTGGCCCTGCCCCGGAGGTCTGGAGGGGGGAGCGGGCGCGTAGCACGGCCCGTGCCCTTCTCTGGTTTGGGTGGCTTGGGTTGGCCCTGCCCCGGAGGTCTGGAGGGGGGGGAGCGGGCGCGTAGCCCGGCCCGTGCCCTTCTTTGGTTTGGGTGGCTAGGGTTGGCCCTGCCCCAGAGGTCTGGAGGGGGGGAGCGGGCGCGTAGCCCGGCCCGTGCCCTTCTCTGGTTTGGGTGGCTAGGGTTGGCCCTGCCCCAGAGGTCTGGAGGGGGGGAGCAGGCGCGTAGCCCGGCCCGTGCCCTTCTCTGGTTTGGGTGGCTAGGGTTGGCCCTGCCACAGAGGTCTGGAGGGGGGGAGCGGGCGCGTAGCCCGGCCCGTGCCCTTCTTTGGTTTGGGTGGCTAGGGTTGGCCCTGCCCCAGAGGTCTGGAGGGGGGGAGCAGGCGCGTAGCCCGGCCCGTTCCCTTCTCTGGTTTGGGTGGCTAGGGTTGGCCTTGCCCCAGAGGTCTGGAGGGGGGGAGCGGGCGCGTAGCCCAGCCCGTGCCCTTCTCTGGTTTGGGTGGCTAGGGTTGGCCCTGCCCCAGAGGTATGGAGGGGGGGGAGCGGGCGCGTAGCCCGGCCCGTGCCCACCTCTGGTTTGGGTGGCTAGGGTTGGCCCTGCCCCAGAGGTTTTGAGGGGGGGAGCGGGCGCGTAGCACGGCCCGTGCCCTTCTCTGGTTTGGGTGGCTAGGGTTGGCCCTGCCCCAGAGGTCTGGAGGGGGGGAGCGGGCGCGTAGCCCGGCCCGTGCCCTTCTCTGGTTTGGGTGGCTAGGGTTGGCCCTGCCCCAGATGTCTGGAGGGGGGGAGCGGGCGCGTAGCCCGGCCCGTGCCCTTCTCTGGTTTGGGTGGCTAGGGTTGGCCCTGCCACAGAGGTCTGGAGGGGGGGAGCGGGCGCGTAGCCCGGCCCGAGCCCACATCTGGTTTGGGTGGCTAGGGTTGGCGCTGCCCCAGAGGTCTGGAGGGGGGGAGCGGGCGCGTAGCCCGGCCCGTGCCCTTCTCTGGTTTGGGTGGCTAGGGTTGGCCCTGCCCCAGAGGTCTGGAGGGGGGGAGCGGGCGCGTAGCCCGGCCCGTGCCCTTCTCTGGTTTGGGTGGCGAGGGTTGGCCCTGCCCCAGAGGTCTGGAGGGGGGGAGCGGGCGCGTAGCCCGGCACGTGCCCTTCTCTGGTTTGGGTGGCCAGGGTTGGCCCTGCCCCAGAGGTCTGGAGGGGGGGGAGCGGGCGCGTAGCCCTGCACGTGCCTTTCTCTGGTTTGGGTGGCTAGGGTTGGCACTGCCCCAGAGGTCTGGAGGGGGGGGAGCGGGCGCGTAGCCCGGCCCGTGCCCTTCTCTGGTTTGGGTGGCTAGGGTTGGCCCTGCCCCAGAGGTCTGGAGGGGGGGAGCGGGCGGGGGTAGCGCGGCCCGTGCCCTTCTCTGGTTTGGGTGGCTAGGGTTGGCCCAGCCCCAGAGGTCTGGAGGGGGGAGCGGGCGCGTAGCCCGGCCCGTGCCCTTCTCTGGTTTGGGTGGCTAGGGTTAGCCCTGCCCCGGAGGTCTGGAGGGGGGGGAGCGGGCGCGTAGCCCGGCCCGTGCCCTTCTCTGGTTTGGGTGGCTAGGGTTGGCCCTGCCCCAGAGGTCTGGAGGGGGGGAGCGGGCGCGTAGCCCGGCCCGTGCCCTTCTCTGGTTTGGGTGGCTAGGGTTGGCCCTGCCCCAGAGGTCTGGAGGGGGGGAGCGGGCGCGTAGCCGGCCCGTGCCATTCTCTGGTTTGGGTGGCTAGGGTTGGCCCTGCCCCAGAGGTCTGGAGGGGGGGAGCGGGCGCGTAGCCCGGCCCGTGCCCACCTCTGGTCCCTTTCGGGTTGGCCCCGCCCCCGAGGACGGGAGGGGGGAGCGGACGTGTAGCCCGGCCCGTGTCTTTCCCTGGTTTGGGTGGCTAGGGTTGGCCCTGCCCCAGAGGTCTGGAGGGGGGAGTGGGCGCGTAGCCCGGCCCGTGCCCTTCTCTGGTTTGGGTGGCTAGGGTTGGCCCTGCCCCAGAGGTCTGGAGGGGGGGAGCGGGCGCGTAGCCCGGCCCGTGCCCTTCTCTGGTTTGGGTGGCTAGGGTTGGCCCTGCCCCAGAGGTCTGTAGGGGGGGAGCGGGCGCGTAGCCCGGCCCGTGCCATTCTCTGGTTTGGGTGGCTAGGGTTGGCCCTGCCCCAGAGGTCTGGAGGGGGGGAGCGGGCGCGTAGCCCGGCCCGTGCCCACCTCTGGTCCCTTTCGGGTTGGCCCCGCCCCCGAGGACGGGAGGGGGGAGCGGACGTGTAGCCCGACCCGTGTCTTTCCCTGGTTTGGGTGGCTAGGGTTGGCCCTGCCCCAGAGGTCTGGAGGGGGGAGCGGGCGCGTAGCCCGGCCCGTGCCCTTCTCTGGTTTGGGTGGCTAGGGTTGGCCCTGCCCCAGAGGTCTGGAGGGGGGGAGCGGGCGCGTAGCCCGGCCCGTGCCCACCTCTGGTTTGGGTGGCTAGGGTTGGCCCTGCCCCAGAGGTTTTGAGGGGGGGAGCGGGCGCGTAGCCCGGCCCGTGCCCTTCTCTGGTTTGGGTGGCTAGGGTTGGCCCTGCCCCAGAGGTCTGGAGGGGGGGAGCGGGCGCGTAGCCCGGCCCGTGCCCTTCTCTGGTTTGGGTGGCTAGGGTTGGCCCTGCCCCAGATGTCTGGAGGGGGGGAGCGGGCGCGTAGCCCGGCCCGTGCCCTTCTCTGGTTTGGGTGGCTAGGGTTGGCCCCTGCCACAGAGGTCTGGAGGGGGGGAGCGGGCGCGTAGCCCGGCCCGAGCCCACATCTGGTTTGGGTGGCTAGGGTTGGCGCTGCCCCAGAGGTCTGGAGGGGGGGAGCGGGCGCGTAGCCCGGCCCGTGCCCTTCTCTGGTTTGGGTGGCTAGGGTTGGCCCTGCCCCAGAGGTCTGGAGGGGGGGAGCGGGCGCGTAGCCCGGCCCGTGCCCTTCTCTGGTTTGGGTGGCGAGGGTTGGCCCTGCCCCAGAGGTCTGGAGGGGGGGAGCGGGCGCGTAGCCCGGCCCGTGCCCTTCTCTGGTTTGGGTGGCCAGGGTTGGCCCTGCCCCAGAGGTCTGGAGGGGGGGAGCGGGCGCGTAGCCCTGCACGTGCCTTTCTCTGGTTTGGGTGGCTAGGGTTGGCACTGCCCCAGAGGTCTGGAGGGGGGGAGCGGGCGCGTAGCCCGGCCCGTGCCCTTCTCTGGTTTGGGTGGCTAGGGTTGGCCCTGCCCCAGAGGTCTGGAGGGGGGGAGCGGGCGGGTAGCTCGGCCCGTGCCCTTCTCTGGTTTGGGTGGCTAGGGTTGGCCCAGCCCCAGAGGTCTGGAGGGGGGGAGCGGGCGCGTAGCCCGGCCCGTGCCCTTCTCTGGTTTGGGTGGCTAGGGTTAGCCCTGCCCCGGAGGTCTGGAGGGGGGGAGCGGGCGCGTAGCCCGGCCCGTGCCCTTCTCTGGTTTGGGTGGCTAGGGTTGGCCCTGCCCCAGAGGTCTGGAGGGGGGGAGCGGGCGCGTAGCCCGGCCCGTGCCCTTCTCTGGTTTGGGTGGCTGGGGTTGGCCCTGCCCCAGAGGTCTGGAGGGGGGGAGCGGGCGCGTAGCCGGCCCGTGCCATTCTCTGGTTTGGGTGGCTAGGGTTGGCCCTGCCCCAGAGGTCTGGAGGGGGGGAGCCGGCGCGTAGCCCGGCCCGTGCCCACCTCTGGTCCCTTTCGGGTTGGCCCCGCCCCCGAGGACGGGAGGGGGGAGCGGACGTGTAGCCCGACCCGTGTCTTTCCCTGGTTTGGGTGGCTAGGGTTGGCCCTGCCCCAGAGGTCTGGAGGGGGGAGCGGGCGCGTATCCCGGCCCGTGCCATTCTCTGGTTTGGGTGGCTAGGGTTGGCCCTGCCCCGGAGGTCTGGAGGGGGGGAGCGGGCGCGTAGCACGGCCCGTGCCCTTCTCTGGTTTGGGTGGCTTGGGTTGGCCCTGCCCCGGAGGTCTGGAGGGGGGGAGCGGGCGCGTAGCCCGGCCCGTGCCCTTCTTTGGTTTGGGTGGCTAGGGTTGGCCCTGCCCCAGAGGTCTGGAGGGGGGGGAGCGGGCGCGTAGCCCGGCCCGTGCCCTTCTCTGGTTTGGGTGGCTAGAGTTGGCCCTGCCCCAGAGGTCTGGAGGGGGGGGAGCAGGCGCGTAGCCCGGCCCGTGCCCTTCTCTGGTTTGGGTGGCTAGGGTTGGCCCTGCCACAGAGGTCTGGAGGGGGGGAGCGGGCGCGTAGCCCGGCCCGTGCCCTTCTTTGGTTTGGGTGGCTAGGGTTGGCCCTGCCCCAGAGGTCTGGAGGGGGGGAGCAGGCGCGTAGCCCGGCCCGTTCCCTTCTCTGGTTTGGGTGGCTAGGGTTGGCCTTGCCCCAGAGGTCTGGAGGGGGGAGCGGGCGCGTAGCCCAGCCCGTGCCCTTCTCTGGTTTGGGTGGCTAGGGTTGGCCCTGCCCCAGAGGTATGGAGGGGGGGGAGCGGGCGCGTAGCCCGGCCCGTGCCCACCTCTGGTTTGGGTGGCTAGGGTTGGCCCTGCCCCAGAGGTTTTGAGGGGGGGAGCGGGCGCGTAGCACGGCCCGTGCCCTTCTCTGGTTTGGGTGGCTAGGGTTGGCCCTGCCCCAGAGGTCTGGAGGGGGGGGAGCGGGCGCGTAGCCCGGCCCGTGCCCTTCTCTGGTTTGGGTGGCTAGGGTTGGCCCTGCCCCAGATGTCTGGAGGGGGGGAGCGGGCGCGTAGCCCGGCCCGTGCCCTTCTCTGGTTTGGGTGGCTAGGGTTGGCCCTGCCACAGAGGTCTGGAGGGGGGGAGCGGGCGCGTAGCCCGGCCCGAGCCCACATCTGGTTTGGGTGGCTAGGGTTGGCGCTGCCCCAGAGGTCTGGAGGGGGGGGAGCGGGCGCGTAGCCCGGCCCGTGCCCTTCTCTGGTTTGGGTGGCTAGGGTTGGCCCTGCCCCAGAGGTCTGGAGGGGGGGAGCGGGCGCGTAGCCCGGCCCGTGCCCTTCTCTGGTTTGGGTGGCGAGGGTTGGCCCTGCCCCAGAGGTCTGGAGGGGGGGAGCGGGCGCGTAGCCCGGCACGTGCCCTTCTCTGGTTTGGGTGGCCAGGGTTGGCCCTGCCCCAGAGGTCTGGAGGGGGGGAGCGGGCGCGTAGCCCTGCACGTGCCTTTCTCTGGTTTGGGTGGCTAGGGTTGGCACTGCCCCAGAGGTCTGGAGGGGGGGAGCGGGCGCGTAGCCCGGCCCGTGCCCTTCTCTGGTTTGGGTGGCTAGGGTTGGCCCTGCCCCAGAGGTCTGGAGGGGGGGGAGCGGGCGCGTAGCCGGCCCGTGCCATTCTCTGGTTTGGGTGGCTAGGGTTGGCCCTGCCCCAGAGGTCTGGAGGGGGGGGAGCCGGCGCGTAGCCCGGCCCGTGCCCACCTCTGGTCCCTTTCGGGTTGGCCCCGCCCCCGAGGACGGGAGGGGGGAGCGGACGTGTAGCCCGACCCGTGTCTTTCCCTGGTTTGGGTGGCTAGGGTTGGCCCTGCCCCAGAGGTCTGGAGGGGGGAGCGGGCGCGTATCCCGGCCCGTGCCATTCTCTGGTTTGGGTGGCTAGGGTTGGCCCTGCCCCGGAGGTCTGGAGGGGGGGAGCGGGCGCGTAGCACGGCCCGTGCCCTTCTCTGGTTTGGGTGGCTTGGGTTGGCCCTGCCCCGGAGGTCTGGAGGGGGGGAGCGGGCGCGTAGCCCGGCCCGTGCCCTTCTTTGGTTTGGGTGGCTAGGGTTGGCCCTGCCCCAGAGGTCTGGAGGGGGGGAGCGGGCGCGTAGCCCGGCCCGTGCCCTTCTCTGGTTTGGGTGGCTAGGGTTGGCCCTGCCCCAGAGGTCTGGAGGGGGGGAGCAGGCGCGTAGCCCGGCCCGTGCCCTTCTCTGGTTTGGGTGGCTAGGGTTGGCCCTGCCACAGAGGTCTGGAGGGGAGGAGCGGGCGCGTAGCCCGGCCCGTGCCCTTCTTTGGTTTGGGTGGCTAGGGTTGGCCCTGCCCCAGAGGTCTGGAGGGGGGGAGCAGGCGCGTAGCCCGGCCCGTTCCCTTCTCTGGTTTGGGTGGCTAGGGTTGGCCTTGCCCCAGAGGTCTGGAGGGGGGGAGCGGGCGCGTAGCCCGGCCCGTGCCCTTCTCTGGTTTGGGTGGCTAGGGTTGGCCCTGCCCCAGAGGTATGGAGGGGGGGAGCGGGCGCGTAGCCCGGCCCGTGCCCACCTCTGGTTTGGGTGGCTAGGGTTGGCCCTGCCCCAGAGGTTTTGAGGGGGGGAGCGGGCGCGTAGCACGGCCCGTGCCCTTCTCTGGTTTGGGTGGCTAGGGTTGGCCCTGCCCCAGAGGTCTGGAGGGGGGGAGCGGGCGCGTAGCCCGGCCCGTGCCCTTCTCTGGTTTGGGTGGCTAGGGTTGGCCCTGCCCCAGATGTCTGGAGGGGGGGAGCGGGCGCGTAGCCCGGCCCGTGCCCTTCTCTGGTTTGGGTGGCTAGGGTTGGCCCTGCCACAGAGGTCTGGAGGGGGGGAGCGGGCGCGTAGCCCGGCCCGAGCCCACATCTGGTTTGGGTGGCTAGGGTTGGCGCTGCCCCAGAGGTCTGGAGGGGGGGAGCGGGCGCGTAGCCCGGCCCGTGCCCTTCTCTGGTTTGGGTGGCTAGGGTTGGCCCTGCCCCAGAGGTCTGGAGGGGGGGAGCGGGCGCGTAGCCCGGCCCGTGCCTTTCTCTGGTTTGGGTGGCGAGGGTTGGCCCTGCCCCAGAGGTCTGGAGGGGGGGGAGCGGGCGCGTAGCCCGGCACGTGCCCTTCTCTGGTTTGGGTGGCCAGGGTTGGCCCTGCCCCAGAGGTCTGGAGGGGGGGAGCAGGCGCGTAGCCCGGCACGTGCCTTTCTCTGGTTTGGGTGGCTAGGGTTGGCACTGCCCCAGAGGTCTGGAGGGGGGGAGCGGGCGCGTAGCCCGGCCCGTGCCCTTCTCTGGTTTGGGTGGCTAGGGTTGGCCCTGCCCCAGAGGTCTGGAGGGGGGGGAGCGGGCGGGTAGCGCGGCCCGTGCCCTTCTCTGGTTTGGGTGGCTAGGGTTGGCCCAGCCCCAGAGGTCTGGAGGGGGGAGCGGGCGCGTAGCCCGGCCCGTGCCCTTCTCTGGTTTGGGTGGCTAGGGTTAGCCCTGCCCCGGAGGTCTGGAGGGGGGGAGCGGGCGCGTAGCCCGGCCCGTGCCCTTCTCTGGTTTGGGTGGCTAGGGTTGGCCCTGCCCCAGAGGTCTGGAGGGGGGGAGCGGGCGCGTAGCCCGGCCCGTGCCCTTCTCTGGTTTGGGTGGCTAGGGTTGGCCCTGCCCCAGAGGTCTGGAGGGGGGGGAGCGGGCGCGTAGCCCGGCCCGTGCCATTCTCTGGTTTGGGTGGCTAGGGTTGGCCCTGCCCCAGAGGTCTGGAGGGGGGGGAGCGGGCGCGTAGCCCGGCCCGTGCCCACCTCTGGTCCCTTTCGGGTTGGCCCCGCCCCCGAGGACGGGAGGGGGGAGCGGACGTGTAGCCCGACCCGTGTCTTTCCCTGGTTTGGGTGGCTAGGGTTGGCCCTGCCCCAGAGGTCTGGAGGGGGGAGCGGGCGCGTAGCCCGGCCCGTGCCCTTCTCTGGTTTGGGTGGCTAGGGTTGGCCCTGCCCCAGAGGTCTGGAGGGGGGGAGCGGGCGCGTAGCCCGGCCCGTGCCCTTCTCTGGTTTGGGTGGCTAGGGTTGGCCCCGCCCCAGAGGTCTGGAGGGGGGGAGCGGGCGCGTAGCCCGGCCCGTGCCCTTCTCTGGTTTGGGTGGCTAGGGTTGGCCCTGCCCCAGAGGTCTGGAGGGGGGAGCGGGCGCGTAGCCCGGCCCGTGCCCTTCTCTGGTTTGGGTGGCTAGGGTTGGCCCTGCCCCAGAGGTCTGGAGGGGGGGAGCGGGCGCGTAGCCCGGCCCGTGCCCACCTCTGGTTTGGGTGGCTAGGGTTGGCCCTGCCCCAGAGGTTTTGAGGGGGGGAGCGGGCGCGTAGCCCGGCCCGTGCCCTTCTCTGGTTTGGGTGGCTAGGGTTGGCCCTGCCCCAGAGGTCTGGAGGGGGGGGAGCGGGCGCGTAGCCCGGCCCGTGCCCTTCTCTGGTTTGGGTGGCTAGGGTTGGCCCTGCCCCAGATGTCTGGAGGGGGGGAGCGGGCGCGTAGCCCGGCCCGTGCCCTTCTCTGGTTTGGGTGGCTAGGGTTGGCCCTGCCACAGAGGTCTGGAGGGGGGGAGCGGGCGCGTAGCCCGGCCCGTGCCCACATCTGGTTTGGGTGGCTAGGGTTGGCGCTGCCCCAGAGGTCTGGAGGGGGGGAGCGGGCGCGTAGCCCGGCCCGTGCCCTTCTCTGGTTTGGGTGGCTAGGGTTGGCCCTGCCCCAGAGGTCTGGAGGGGGGGGAGCGGGCGCGTAGCCCGGCCCGTGCCCTTCTCTGGTTTGGGTGGCGAGGGTTGGCCCTGCCCCAGAGGTCTGGAGGGGGGGGAGCGGGCGCGTAGCCCGGCCCGTGCCCTTCTCTGGTTTGGGTGGCCAGGGTTGGCCCTGCCCCAGAGGTCTGGAGGGGGGGAGCGGGCGCGTAGCCCGGCACGTGCCTTTCTCTGGTTTGGGTGGCTAGGGTTGGCACTGCCCCAGAGGTCTGGAGGGGGGGAGCGGGCGCGTAGCCCGGCCCGTGCCCTTCTCTGGTTTGGGTGGCTAGGGTTGGCCCTGCCCCAGAGGTCTGGAGGGGGGGAGCGGGCGGGTAGCTCGGCCCGTGCCCTTCTCTGGTTTGGGTGGCTAGGGTTGGCCCAGCCCCAGAGGTCTGGAGGGGGGGAGCGGGCGCGTAGCCCGGCCCGTGCCCTTCTCTGGTTTGGGTGGCTAGGGTTGGCCCTGCCCCTGAGGTCTGGAGGGGTGGGGGGGGGAGCGGGCGCGTAGCTTGGCCCGTGCCCTTCTCTGGTTTGGGTGGCAAGGGTTGGCCCTGCCCCAGAGGTCTGGAGGGGGGAGCAGGCGCGTAGCCCGGCCCGTGCCCTTCTCTGGTTTGGGTGGCCAGGGTTGGCCCTGCCCCAGAGGTCTGGAGGGGGGAGCGGGCGCGTAGCCCGGCCCGTGCCCTTCTCTGGTTTGGGTGGCTAGGGTTGGCCCTGCCCCAGAGGTCTGGAGGGGGGGAGCGGGCGCGTAGCCCGGCCCGTGCCCACCTCTGGTCCCTTTCGGGTTGGCCCCGCCCCCGAGGACGGGAGGGGGGAGCGGACGTGTAGCCCGGCCCGTGTCTTTCCCTGGTTTGGGTGGCTAGGGTTGGCCCTGCCCCAGAGGTCTGGAGGGGGGAGCGGGCGCGTATCACTGGTCCTCTTTTAGAGCGCTTTATTAATGGTAGCGTGTTTTTCGAGCGTCCTTTTATTTCGTCGAGTCCCATCGGGGCCGCCGACTCGGGAACTGATGCCATTTCGTCCCGGTTCGTGTGCCCCTGTTCCCTTTTGACTTTCCGAGAGTCATGGGTACGTGGTCCCTTTCGGGTTGGCCCCGCCCCCGAGGACGGGAGGGGGGAGCGGACGTGTAGCCCGGCCAGTGTCTTTCCCTGGTTTGGGTGGCTAGGGTTGGCCCTGCCCCAGAGGTCTGGAGGGGGGGAGGGGGCGCGTAGCCCGGCCCGTGCCCTTCTCTGGTTTGGGTGGCTAGGGTTGGCCCTGCCCCAGAGGTCTGGAGGGGGGGAGCGGGCGCGTAGCCCGGCCCGTGCCCTTCTCTGGTTTGGGTGGCTAGGGTTGGCCCTGCCCCAGAGGTCTGGAGGGGGGGAGCGGGCGTGTAGCCCGGCCCGTGCCATTCTCTAGTTTGGGTGGCTAGGGTTGGCCCTGCCCCAGAGGTCTGGAGGGGGGGAGCGGGCGCGTAGCCCAGCCCGTGCCCACCTCTGGTCCCTTTCGGGTTGGCCCCGCCCCCGAGGACGGGAGGGGGGAGCGGACGTGTAGCCCGACCAGTGTCTTTCCCTGGTTTGGGTGGCTAGGGTTGGCCCTGCCCCAGAGGTCTGGAGGGGGGGAGCGGGCGCGTATCCCGGCCCGTGCCATTCTCTGGTTTGGGTGGCTAGGGTTGGCCCTGCCCCGGAGGTCTGGAGGGGGGGAGCGGGCGCGTAGCATGGCCCGTGCCCTTCTCTGGTTTGGGTGGCTAGGGTTGGCCCTGCCCCAGAGGTCTGGAGGGGGGGAGCGGGCGCGTAGCCCGGCCCGTGCCCACCTCTGGTTTGGGTGGCTAGGGTTGGCCCTGCCCCAGAGGTCTTGAGGGGGGGAGCGGGCGCGTAGCCCGGCCCGTGCCCTTCTCTGGTTTGGGTGGCTAGGGTTGGCCCTGCCCCAGAGGTCTGGAGGGGGGGGGGAGCGGGCGCGTAGCCCGGCCCGTGCCCTTCTCTGGTTTGGGTGGCTAGGGTTGGCCCTGCCCCAGAGGTCTGGAGGGGGGGAGCGGGCGCGTAGCCCGGCCCGTGCCCTTCTCTGGTTTGGGTGGCCAGGGTTGGCCCTGCCCCAGAGGTCTGGAGGGGGGAGCGGGCGCGTAGCCCGGCCCGTGCCCTTCTCTGGTTTGGGTGGCTTGGGTTGGCCCTGCCCCAGAGGTCTGGAGGGGGGGAGCGGGCGCGTAGCCCGGCCCGTGCCCACCTCTGGTCCCTTTCGGGTTGGCCCTGCCCCCGAGGACGGGAGGGGGGAGCGGACGTGTAGCCCGGCCCGTGTCTTTCCCTGGTTTGGGTGGCTAGGGTTGGCCCTGCCCCAGAGGTCTGGAGGGGGGAGCGGGCGCGTATCACTGGTCCTCTTTTAGAGCGCATTATTAATGGTAGCGTGTTTTTCGAGCGTCCTTTTATTTCGTCGAGTCCCATCGGGGCCGCCGACTCGGGAACTGATGCCATTTCGTCCCGGTTCGTGTGCCCCTGTTCCCTTTTGACTTTCCGAGAGTCATGGGTACGTGGTCTCTTTCGGGTTGGCCCCGCCCCCGAGGACGGGAGGGGGGAGCGGACGTGTAGCCCGGCCCGTGTCTTTCCCTGGTTTGGGTGGCTAGGGTTGGCCCTGCCCCAGAGGTCTAGAGGGGGGGAGAGGGCGCGTAGCCCGGCCCGTGCCCTTCTCTGGTTTGGGTGGCTAGGGTTGGCCCTGCCCCAGAGGTCTGGAGGGGGGGAGCGGGCGCGTAGCCCGGCCCGTGCCCTTCTCTGGTTTGGGTGGCTAGGGTTGGCCCTGCCCCAGAGGTCTGGAGGGGGGGAGCGGGCGCGTAGCCCGGCCCGTGCCATTCTCTGGTTTGGGTGGCTAGGGTTGGCCCTGCCCCAGAGGTCTGGAGGGGGGGAGCGGGCGCGTAGCCCGGCCCGTGCCCACCTCTGGTCCCTTTCGGGTTGGCCCCGCCCCCGAGGACGGGAGGGGGGAGCGGACGTGTAGCCCGACCCGTGTCTTTCCCTGGTTTGGGTGGCTAGGGTTGGCCCTGCCCCAGAGGTCTGGAGGGGGGGAGCGGGCGCGTATCCCGGCCCGTGCCATTCTCTGGTTTGGGTGGCTAGGGTTGGCCCTGCCCCGGAGGTCTGGAGGGGGGGAGCGGGCGCGTAGCACGGCCCGTGCCCTTCTCTGGTTTGGGTGGCTAGGGTTGGCCCTGCCCCGGAGGTCTGGAGGGGGGGAGCGGGCGCGTAGCCCGGTGATCGCGCCCCGGCGTACACGTCCCGGAGCGACGATTGTAGTTTTACCGCAAGCGCACGGCAAAGTGGCGAGCGGGTATCGAACACGAGGAGGTGGTGTCGGTTCCAATCTATCCTAGGTTGGTTTGACTACGAATGTTTTATTGGTGGAGATGGCTATGGTATGATATAATGGAAATGGTGGTGGATGTCGGTGTCGATGATAAAGAAATCGGTCAAATATCGATTCAAATACAATATAATAAAAGAGGGAATTTGCCTTGCGGCGATCCTGTCACAATCGTCGGGCAAAGTATGGGGATATAAAATCAAATAAAGACGTCTAGGGCTAGGGAATTCCCACTACGGACCGTCATTCGTCATTGTGAATAGTGAATCTCAATATTACTAGACTTGTGTTGAGGTGAACTAGTCGCAACTTAATGTGGAACCAAGCTCACGCTCTCGCGCTATTGCCGGTCTATAGCAAACCTAGGTTAGGGCCCAATCTCTTGCAAACCCTAACCTAAGCCACTAGCATGAGGATCGACATCATCGTTCAATCGCCCCTCGAGCCCACTCTCGTGCAAACTCGAGTTACGATCTAGGTTGTGATAGTTCGTATTCGTCCAATCTCTTGCAAACGAATATGTGTATAGATTTACAATTAAAAATCCTAGCTTTGGTCCAATCTCTTGCAAACCAAATCTAGAGAAACCCAATTGTAAACCTAAATCGAATATCTAGGCCTTCCCATCGATTAGAATCCAATCTCTTGCAAATCCCAAATCGATGGAAATCCCTAGCTATCCGTAGTAACTCAATCACAACCTAACCTCCTAGCAATTCTAGCAATTTAGAAATTCATTCATCACAAATATGAAATTAGATCAATAGGGTTCATCCCCAAACCCTAGAACAACAAATCTACTCTAGCATAGCAATAAGGATATGAGAATCAATAAAAACCATTGCTTGCATATAGAAAGATAGAAAATCAAAGATTCAAATAATAAGAATAGAAATACTTAGCTTAGATGAAGAATTCCAATCAAATACAAGCTTTTTGATCCAAGAGGGGGCCTAGGGCATGGCCTAACCTCTAAAAATAACTCTAATAAAACATAATGGGGATCCCCTCTAATGGTGGCTACAAACCCCTTAAATACTCCCCCAAAACCCTAGCAAGAAACCCTAGAAAACCCCTCAAATTCGTGCCCAAAAACAGCCCAAACCGCAACTTAAAATCTGGGCCCAGACCGCACTCGGCCGAGTGGAATATGTGACCCGGCCGAGTGACACTGACATGCAAATTCCAGCACTGCAGCATCAACTTGCAGAAATTCCCCAGATTTCATCCGACCTCCGATTTGCGCGTTCTTGGCGGCGTTGGAACCGTCATGAAGTCTACTATCCATAAAAAATATGAGAAAAATACTTTGATTGCTGGAATGATAGCAGATTTCAAAAGAGTGAGAGGCTGTCTGAAAATCTGGGCGCTGCATGTCCTCGGCATCACTCGGTCGAGTGGCAAATGTCACTCGGCCGAGGGGCATTTGGTACTCGGGTGGACGGCTTTCGTCACTCGGCCGAGTCGGGCTTCTGGGGTAGACTGACGGATTACAGTAAGTTGGACATTTTGGCTTGCCTTCGTCTGGGTGCCACTCGGGCGGACGGAGTCTCCGCACTCGGCCGAGTCGGCGTGCGATGCTCGGCCGAGTGCACGCTGATACATCTCTGTTGCGTGTCCGATCTGGCCGGCCGAACGGGGTCTCAATGCTCGGCCGAGTGACTCCTTCACTCGGACGAGTGGCATGCTGAAAATGCCCAATCTTCATCTTTTCGCTCCCCCGTCGCTCCTACGACGTTCTTTCTTCTTCCACTCCTCTTCCATTGCAGAATAACCCTCAAAAGGGCCATGGTTGACTCTCCGGAGTGGGCGCAAATCCTCTTGATCTCACAATCGATCAAAATCGCTCCATATATCCTGAAATACGACAAAAACAAGAAATAGTGAAAAGCATCGCAATATTGTCGAATAATCGTGAAAAGCGTGATATGGGCGATCAAAACGGTATGCAGATATGCAGAAAAAAGGTGTAAAATATGGAGTGATCACCCGGCCCGTGCCCTTCTTTGGTTTGGGTGGCTAGGGTTGGCCCTGCCCCAGAGGTCTGGAGGGGGGGAGCGGGCGCGTAGCCCGGCCCGTGCCCTTCTCTGGTTTGGGTGGCTAGGGTTGGCCCTGCCCCAGAGGTCTGGAGGGGGGGAGCCGGCGCGTAGCCCGGCCCGTGCCCTTCTCTGGTTTGGGTGGCTAGGGTTGGCCCTGCCCCAGAGGTCTGGAGGGGGGAGCGGGCGCGTAGCCCGGCCCGTGCCCTTCTCTGGTTTGGGTGGCTAGGGTTGGCACTGCCCCAGAGGTCTGGAGGGGGGGAGCGGGCGCGTAGCCCGGCCCGTGCCCACCTCTGGTTTGGGTGGCTAGGGTTGGCCCTGCCCCAGAGGTTTTGAGGGGGGGAGCGGGCGCGTAGCCCGGCCCGTGCCCTTCTCTGGTTTGGGTGGCTAGGGTTGGCCCTGCCCCAGAGGTCTGGAGGGGGGGAGCGGGCGCGTAGCCCGGCCCGTGCCCTTCTCTCGTTTGGGTGGCTAGGGTTGGCCCTGCCCCAGATGTCTGGAGGGGGGGAGCGGGCGCGTAGCCCGGCCCGTGCCCTTCTCTGGTTTGGGTGGCTAGGGTTGGCCCTGCCACAGAGGTCTGGAGGGGGGGAGCGGGCGCGTAGCCCGGCCCGTGCCCACATCTGGTTTGGGTGGCTAGGGTTGGTACTGCCCCAGAGGTCTTGAGGGGGGGAGCGGGCGCGTAGCCCGGCCCGTGCCCTTCTCTGGTTTGGGTGGCTAGGGTTGGCCCTGCCCCAGAGGTCTGGAGGGGGGGAGCGGGCGCGTAGCCCGGCCCGTGCCCTTCTCTGGTTTGGGTGGCGAGGGTTGGCCCTGCCCCAGAGGTCTGGAGGGGGGGAGCGGTCGCGTAGCCCGGCCCGTGCCCTTCTCTGGTTTGGGTGGCCAGGGTTGGCCCTGCCCCAGAGGTCTGGAGGGGGGGAGCGGGCGCGTAGCCCGGCCCGTGCCCTTCTCTGGTTTGGGTGGCTAGGGTTGGCACTGCCCCAGAGGTCTGGAGGGGGGAGCGGGCGTGTAGCCCGGCCCGTGCCCTTCTCTGGTTTGGGTGGCTAGGGTTGGCCCTGCCCCAGAGGTCTGGAGGGGGGGAGCGGGCGGGTAGCTCGGCCCGTGCCCTTCTCTGGTTTGGGTGGCTAGGGTTGGCCCAGCCCCAGAGGTCTGGAGGGGGGAGCGGGCGCGTAGCCCGGCCCGTGCCCTTCTCTGGTTTGGGTGGCTAGGGTTGGCCCTGCCCCTGAGGTCTGGAGGGGGGGGAGCGGGCGCGTAGCTTGGCCCGTGCCCTTCTCTGGTTTGGGTGGCAAGGGTTGGCCCTGCCCCAGAGGTCTGGAGGGGGGGAGCAGGCGCGTAGCCCGGCCCGTGCCCTTCTCTGGTTTGGGTGGCCAGGGTTGGCCCTGCCCCAGAGGTCTGGAGGGGGGAGCGGGCGCGTAGCCCGGCCCGTGCCCTTCTCTGGTTTGGGTGGCTAGGGTTGGCCCTGCCCCAGAGGTCTGGAGGGGGGGAGCGGGCCCGTAGCCCGGCCCGTGCCCACCTCTGGTCCCTTTCGGGTTGGCCCCGCCCCCGAGGACGGGAGGGGGGAGCGGACGTGTAGCCCGGCCCGTGTCTTTCCCTGGTTTGGGTGGCTAGGGTTGGCCCTGCCCCAGAGGTCTGGAGGGGGGAGCGGGTGCGTATCACTGGTCCTCTTTTAGAGCGCTTTATTAATGGTAGCGTGTTTTTCGAGCGTCCTTTTATTTCGTCGAGTCCCATCGGGGCCGCCGACTCGGGAACTGATGCCATTTCGTCCCGGTTCGTGTGCCCCTGTTCCCTTTTGACTTTCCGAGAGTCATGGGTACGTGGTCCCTTTCGGGTTGGCCCCGCCCCCGAGGACGGGAGGGGGGAGCGGACGTGTAGCCCGGCCAGTGTCTTTCCCTGGTTTGGGTGGCTAGGGTTGGCCCTGCCCCAGAGGTCTGGAGGGGGGGAGCGGGCGCGTAGCCCGGCCCGTGCCCTTCTCTGGTTTGGGTGGCTAGGGTTGGCCCTGCCCCAGAGGTCTGGAGGGGGGGAGCGGGCGCGTAGCCCGGCCCGTGCCCTTCTCTGGTTTGGGTGGCTAGGGTTGGCCCTGCCCCAGAGGTCTGGAGGGGGGAGCGGGCACGTAGCCCGGCCCGTGCCATTCTCTGGTTTGGGTGGCTAGGGTTGGCCCTGCCCCAGATGTCTGGAGGGGGGGAGCGGGCGCGTAGCCCAGCCCGTGCCCACCTCTGGTCCCTTTCGGGTTGGCCCCGCCCCCGAGGACGGGAGGGGGGAGCGGACGTGTAGCCCGACCCGTGTCTTTCCCTGGTTTGGGTGGCTAGGGTTGGCCCTGCCCCAGAGGTCTGGAGGGGGGGAGCGGGCGCGTATCCCGGCCCGTGCCATTCTCTGGTTTGGGTGGCTAGGGTTGGCCCTGCCCCGGAGGTCTGGAGGGGGGGAGCGGGCGCGTAGCATGGCCCGTGCCCTTCTCTGGTTTGGGTGGCTAGGGTTGGCCCTGCCCCAGAGGTCTGGAGGGGGGGAGCGGGCGCGTAGCCCGGCCCGTGCCCTTCTCTGGTTTGGGTGGCTAGGGTTGGCCCTGCCCCAGAGGTCTGGAGGGGGGGAGCGGGCGCGTAGCCCGGCCCGTGCCCTTCTCTGGTTTGGGTGGCTAGGGTTGGCCCTGCCCCAGAGGTCTGGAGGGGGGAGCGGGCGCGTAGCCCGGCCCGTGCCATTCTCTGGTTTGGGTGGCTAGGGTTGGCCCTGCCCCAGATGTCTGGAGGGGGGGGAGCGGGCGCGTAGCCCAGCCCGTGCCCACCTATGGTCCCTTTCGGGTTGGCCCCGCCCCCGAGGACGGGAGGGGGGAGCGGACGTGTAGCCCGACCCGTGTCTTTCCCTGGTTTGGGTGGCTAGGGTTGGCCCTGCCCCAGAGGTCTGGAGGGGGGGAGCGGGCGCGTATCCCGGCCCGTGCCATTCTCTGGTTTGGGTGGCTAGGGTTGGCCCTGCCCCGGAGGTCTGGAGGGGGGGAGCGGGCGCGTAGCATGGCCCGTGCCCTTCTCTGGTTTGGGTGGCTAGGGTTGGCCCTGCCCCAGAGGTCTGGAGGGGGGGAGCGGGCGCGTAGCCCGGCCCGTGCCCTTCTCTGGTTTGGGTGGCTAGGGTTGGCCCTGCCCCAGAGGTCTGGAGGGGGGGGAGCGGGCGCGTAGCCCGGCCCGTGCCCTTCTCTGGTTTGGGTGGCTTGGGTTGGCCCTGCCCCAGAGGTCTGGAGGGGGGAGCGGGCGCGTAGCCCGGCCCGTGCCCTTCTCTGGTTTGGGTGGCTAGGGTTGGCCCTGCCCCAGAGGTCTGGAGGGGGGAGCGGGCGCGTAGCCCGGCCCGTGCCCACCTCTGGTTTGGGTGGCTAGGGTTGGCCCTGCCCCAGAGGTCTTGAGGGGGGGGAGCGGGCGCGTAGCCCGGCCCGTGCCCTTCTCTGGTTTGGGTGGCTAGGGTTGGCCCTGCCCCAGAGGTCTGGAGGGGGGAGCGGGCGCGTAGCCCGGCCCGTGCCCTTCTCTGGTTTGGGTGGCTAGGGTTGGCCCTGCCCCCAGAGGTCTGGAGGGGGGGAGCGGGGCGCGTAGCCCGGCCCGTGCCCTTCTCTGGTTTGGGTGGCGAGGGTTGGCCCCTGCCCCAGAGGTCTGGAAGGGGGGGAGCAGGCACGTAGCCCGGCCCGTGCCCTTCTCTGGTTTGGGTGGGCCAGGGTTGGCCCTGCCCCAGAGGGTCTGGAGGGGGTGAGCGGGCGTGTAGCCCGGCCTGTGCCCTTCTCTGGATTGGGGTGGCGAGGGGTTGGCACTGCCCCAGAGGTCTGGAGGGGGGGGAGCGGGCGCGTAGCCCGGCCCGTGACCTTCTCTGGTTTGGGTGGCTAGGGTTGGCCCTGCCCCAGAGGTCTGGAGGGGGGGAGCGGGCGCGTAGCCCGGCCCGTGCCCTGCTCTGGTTTGGGTGGCTAGGGTTGGCCCTGACCCAGAGGTCTGGGAGGGGGGAGGCGGGGCGCGTATCACTGGTCCTCTTTTAGAGCGCTTTATTAATGGTAGCGTGTTTTTCGAGCGTCCTTTTATTTCGTCGAGTCCCATCGGGGCCGCCGACTCGGGAACTGATGCCATTTTGTCCCGGTTCGTGTGCCCCTGTTCCCTTTTGACTTTCCGAGAGTCATGGGTACGTGGTCCCTTTCGGGTTGGCCCCGCCCCCGAGGACGGGAGGGGGGAGCGGACGTGTAGCCCGGCCCGTGTCTTTCCCTGGTTTGGGTGGCTAGGGTTGGGCCCTGCCCCAGAGGTCTGGAGGGGGGGGAGTGGGCGCGTAGCCCGGCCCGTGCCCTTCTCTGGTTTGGGTGGCTAGGGTTGGCCCTGCCCCAGAGGTCTGGAGGGGGGGGAGCGGGCGCGTAGCCCGGCCCGTGCCCTTCTCTGGTTTGGGTGGCTAGGGTTGGCCCTGCCCCAGAGGTCTGGAGGGGGGAGCGGGCGCGTAGCCCGGCCCGTGCCATTCTCCCCAGAGGTCTGGAGGGGGGAGCGGGCGCGTAGCCCGGCCGTGCCCACCTCTGGTTTGGGTGGCTAGGGTTGGCCCTGCCCCAGAGGTCTTGAGGGGGGGAGGCGGGCGCGTAGCCCGGCCCGTGCCCTTCTCTGGTTTGGGTGGCTAGGGTTGGCCCTGCCCCAGAGGTCTGGAGGGGGGAGCGGGCGCGTAGCCCGGCCCGTGCCCTTCTCTGGTTTGGGTGGCTAGGGTTGGCCCTGCCCCAGAGGTCTGGAGGGGGGGGAGCGGGCGCGTAGCCCGGCCCGTGCCCTTCTCTGGTTTGGGTGGCGAGGGGTTGGCCCTGCCCCAGAGGTCTGGAAGGGGGGAGCAGGCACGTAGCCCGGCCCGTGCCCTTCTCTGGTTTGGGTGGCCAGGGTTGGCCCTGCCCCAGAGGTCTGGAGGGGGTGAGCGGGCGTGTAGCCCGGCCTGTGCCCTTCTCTGGATTGGGTGGCGAGGGTTGGCACTGCCCCAGAGGTCTGGAGGGGGGGAGCGGGCGCGTAGCCCCGGCCCGTGACCTTCTCTGGTTTGGGTGGCTAGGGTTGGCCCTGCCCCAGAGGTCTGGAGGGGGGGAGCGGGCGCGTAGCCCGGCCCGTGCCCTGCTCTGGTTTGGGTGGCTAGGGTTGGCCCTGACCCAGAGGTCTGGAGGGGGGGAGCGGGGCGCGTATCACTGGTCCTCTTTTAGAGCGCTTTATTAATGGTAGCGTGTTTTTCGAGCGTCCTTTTATTTCGTCGAGTCCCATCGGGGCCGCCGACTCGGGAACTGATGCCATTTTGTCCCGGTTCGTGTGCCCCTGTTCCCTTTTGACTTTCCGAGAGTCATGGGTACGTGGTCCCTTTCGGGTTGGCCCCGCCCCCGAGGACGGGAGGGGGGAGCGGACGTGTAGCCCGGCCCGTGTCTTTCCTGGTTTGGGTGGCTAGGGTTGGCCCTGCCCCAGAGGTCTGGAGGGGGGGAGTGGGCGCGTAGCCCGGCCCGTGCCCTTCTCTGGTTTGGGTGGCTAGGGTTGGCCCTGCCCCAGAGGTCTGGAGGGGGGGGAGGCGGGCGCGTAGCCCGGCCCGTGCCCTTCTCTGGTTTGGGTGGCTAGGGTTGGCCCTGCCCCAGAGGTCTGGAGGGGGGGAGAGGGCGCGTAGCCCGGCCCCGTGCCATTCTCTGGTTTGGGTGGCTAGGGTTGGCCCTGCCCCAGATGTCTGGAGGGGGGGAGCGGGCGCGTAGCCCAGCCCGTGCCCACCTCTGGTCCCTTTCGGGTTGGCCCCGCCCCCGAGGACGGGAGGGGGGAGCGGACGTGTAGCCCGACCCGTGTCTTTCCCTGGTTTGGGTGGCTAGGGTTGGCCCTGCCCCAGAGGTCTGGAGGGGGGGAGCGGGCGCGTATCCCGGCCCGTGCCATTCTCTGGTTTGGGTGGCTAGGGTTGGCCCTGCCCCGGAGGTCTGGAGGGGGGGAGCGGGCGCGTAGCATGGCCCGTGCCCTTCTCTGGTTTGGGTGGCTAGGGTTGGCCCTGCCCCAGAGGTCTGGAGGGGGGGAGCGGGCGCGTAGCCCGGCCCGTGCCCTTCTCTGGTTTGGGTGGCTAGGGTTGGCCCTGCCCCAGAGGTCTGGAGGGGGGGGAGCGGGCGCGTAGCCCGGCCCGTGCCCTTCTCTGGTTTGGGTGGCTAGGGTTGGCCCTGCCCCAGAGGTCTGGAGGGGGGAGCGGGCGCGTAGCCCGGCCCGTGCCCTTCTCTGGTTTGGGTGGCTAGGGTTGGCCCTGCCCCAGAGGTCTGGAGGGGGGGAGCGGGCGCGTAGCCCGGCCCGTGCCCACCTCTGGTTTGGGTGGCTAGGGTTGGCCCTGCCCCAGAGGTCTTGAGGGGGGAGCGGGCGCGTAGCCCGGCCCGTGCCCTTCTCTGGTTTGGGTGGCTAGGGTTGGCCCTGCCCCAGAGGTCTGGAGGGGGGGAGCGGGCGCGTAGCCCGGCCCGTGCCCTTCTCTGGTTTGGGTGGCTAGGGTTGGCCCTGCCCCAGAGGTCTGGAGGGGGGGAGCGGGCGCGTAGCCCGGCCCGTGCCCTTCTCTGGTTTGGGTGGCTAGGGTTGGCCCTGCCCCAAAGGTCTGGAGGGGGGGAACGGGCGCGTAGCCCGGCCCGTGCCCACATCTGGTTTGGGTGGCTAGGGTTGGCCCTGCCCCAGAGGTCTTGAGGGGGGGAGCGGGCGCGTAGCCCGGCCCGTGCCCTTCTCTGGTTTGGGTGGCGAGGGTTGGCCCTGCCCCAGAGGTCTGGAAGGGGGGAGCGGGCGCGTAGCCCGGCCCGTGCCCTTCTCTGGTTTGGGTGGCTAGGGTTGGCCCTGCCCCAGAGGTCTGGAGGGGGGGAGCGGGCGCGTAGCCCGGCCCGTGCCCTTCTCTGGTTTGGGTGGCTAGGGTTGGCCCTGCCCCAGAGGTCTGGAGGGGGGGAGCGGGCGCGTAGCCCGGCCCGTGCCCTGCTCTGGTTTGGGTGGCTAGGGTTGGCCCTGCCCCAGAGGTCTGGAGGGGGGGAGCGGGCCCGTAGCCCGGCCCGTGCCCTTCTCTGGTTTGGGTGGCTAGGGTTGGCCCTGCCCCGGAGGTCTGGAGGGGGGGGAGCGGGCGCGTAGCCCGGCCCGTGCCCTTCTCTGGTTTGGGTGGCTAGGGTTGGCCTTGCCCCTGAGGTCTGGAGGGGGGGAGCGGGCGCGTAGCCCGGCCCGTGCCCTTCTCTGGTTTGGGTGGCTAGGGTTGGCCCTGCCCCAGAGGTCTAGAGGGGGGGGGGGAGCGGGCGCGTAGCCCGGCCCGTGCCCTTCTCTGGTTTGGGTGGCTAGGGTTGGCCCTGCCCCAGAGGTCTGGAGGGGGGGAGCGGGCGTGTAGCCCGGCCCGTGCCCTTCTCTGGTTTGGGTGGCTAGGGTTGGCCCTGCCCCAGAGGTCTGGAGGGGGGGAGCGGGCGCGTAGCCCGGCCCGTGCCCTTCTCTGGTTTGGGTGGCTAGCGTTGGCCCTGCCCCAGAGGTCTGGAGGGGGGGGAGCGGGCGCGTAGTCCGGCCCGTGCCCTTCTCTGGTTTGGGTGGCTAGGGTTGGCCCTGCCCCAGAGATCTGGAGGGGGGGGAGCGGGCACGTAGCCCGGCCCGTGCCCTTCTCTGGTTTGGGTGGCTAGGGTTGGCCCTGCCCCAGAGGTCTGGAGGGGGGGGAGTGGGCGCGTAGCCCGACCCGTGCCTTTCTCTGGTTTGGGTGGCTAGGGTTGGCCCTGCCCCAGTGGTCTGGAGGGGGGGGAGCGGGCGCGTTTCCCGGCCCGTGCCCTTCTCTGGTTTGGGTGGCTAGAGTTGGCCCTGCCCCAGAGGTCTGGAGGGGGGGAGCGGGCGCGTTGCCCGGCCCGTGCCCTTCTCTGGTTTGGGTGGCTAGAGTTGGCCCTGCCCCAGAGGTCTGGAGGGGGGGGAGCGGGCGCGTAGCCCGGCCCGTGCCCTTCTCTCGTTTGGGTGGCTAGGGTTGGCCCTGCCCCAGAGGTCTGGAGGGGGTGAGCGTGCGCGTAGCCCGGCCCGTGCCCACCTCTGGTCCCTTTCGGGTTGGCCCCGTCCCCGAGGACGGGAGGGGGGGAGCGGACGTGTAGCCCGGCCCGTGTCCTTCCCTGGTTTGGGTGGCTAGGGTTGGCTCTGCCCCAGAGGTCTGGAGGGGGGGAGCGGGCGTATAGCCCGGCCCGTGCCCTTCTCTGGTTTGGGTGGCTAGGGTTGGCCCTGCCCCAGAGGTCTGGAGGGGGGGGGAGCGGGCGCGTAGCCCAGCCCGTGCCCTTCTCTGGTTTGGGTGGCAAGGGTTGGCCCTGCCCTAGAGGTCTGGAGGGGGGGGAGCGGGCACGTAGCCCGGCCCGTGCCCTTCTCTGGTTTGGGTGGCTAGGGTTGGCCCTGCCCCAGAGTGCTGGAGGGGGGGGAGCGGGCGCGTAGCCCGGCCCGTGCCCTTCTCTGGTTTGGGTGGCTAGGGTTGGCCCTGCCCGAGAGGTCTGGAGGGGGGGAGCGGGCACGTAGCCCGGCCCGTGCCCTTCTCTGGTTTGGGTGGCTAGGGTTGGCCCTGCCCCAGAGGTCTGGAGGGGGGGGAGCGGGCGCGTAGCCCGGCCCGTGCCCTTCTCTCGTTTTGGTGGCTAGGGTTGGCCCTGCCCCAGAGGTCTGGAGGGGGGGAGTGGGCGCGTAGCCCGGCCCGTGCCCTTCTTTGGTTTGGGTGGCTAGGGTTGGCACTGCCCCAGAGGTCTGGAGGGGGGGGAGCGGGCGCGTAGCCCGGCCCGTGCCCTTCTCTGGTTTGGGTGGCTAGGGTTGGCCAAGCCCCAGAGGTCTGGAGGGGGGGGAGCGGGCGCGTAGCCTGGCCCGCACCCTTCTCTAGTTTGGGTGGCTAGGGTTGGCCCTGCCCCAGAGGTCTGGAGGGGGGGGAGCGGGCGCGTAGCCCGGCCCGTGCCAACCTCTGGTCCCTTTCGGGTTGGCCCCCGCCCCCGAGGACGGGAGGGGGGAGCGGACGTATAGCCCGGCCCGTGTCTTTCCCTGGTTTGGGTGGCTAGGGTTGGCCCTGCCCCAGAGGTCTGGAGGGGGGGAGCGGGCGCGTATCCCGGCCCGTGCCCTTCTCTGGTTTGGGTGGCTAGGGTTGGCCCTGTCCCGGAGGTCTGGAGGGGGGGGGAGCGGGCGCGTAGCCCGGCCCGTGCCCTTCTCTGGATTGGGTGGCTAGGGTTGGCCCTACCCCAGAGGTCTGGAGGGGGGGAGCGGGCGCGTAGCCCGGCCCGTGCCCTTCTCTGGTTTGGGTGGCTAGGGTTGGCCCTACCCCAGAGGTCTGGAGGGGGGGATCGGGCGCGTAGCCCGGCCCGTGCCCTTCTCTGGTTTCGGTGGCTAGGGTTGGCCCTGCCCCAGTGGTCTGGAGGGGGGGAGCGGGCGCGTAGCCCGGCCCGTGCCCTTCTCTGGTTTGGGTGGCGAGGGTTGGCCTTGCCCCAGAGGTCTGGAGGGGGGTGGAGCGGGCGCGTAGCCCGGCCCGTGCCCTTCTCTGGTTTGGGTGGCCAGGGTTGGCCCTGCCCCAGAGGTCTGGAGGGGGGGAGCGGGCGCGTAGCCCGGCCCGTGCCCTTCTCTGGTTTGGGTGGCTAGGGTTGGCCCTGCCCCAGAGGTCTGGAGGGGGGGAGTGGGCGCGTAGCCCGACCCGTGCCCTTCTCTAGTTTGGGTGGCTAGGATTGGCCCTGCCCCAGAGGTCTGGAGGGGGGGAGCGGGCGCGTATCCCGGCCCGTGCCCTTCTCTGGTTTGGGTGGCTAGGGTTGGCCCTGCCCCAGAGGTCTGGAGGGGGGGAGCGGGTGCGTAGCCCGGCCCGTGCCCTTCTCTGGTTTGGGTGGCTAGGGTTGGCCCTGCCCCAGAGGTCTGGAGGGGGGGAGCGGGCGCGTAGCCCGGCCCGTGCCCACCTCTGGCCCCTTTCGGGTTGGCCCAGCCCCTGAGGACGGGAGGGGGGAGCGGACGTGTAGCCCGGCCCGTTTCTTTCCCTGGTTTGGGTGGCTAGGGTTTGCCCTGCCCCAGAGGTCTGGAGGGGGGGAGCGGGCGTGTAGCCCAGCCCGTGCCCTTCTCTAGTTTGGGTGGCTATGGTTGGCTCTGCCCCAGAGGTTTGGAGTGGGGGAGCGGGCGCGTAGCCCGGCCCGTGCCCTTCTCTGGTTTGGGTGGCTAGGGTTGGCCCTGCCCCAGAGGTCTGGAGGGGGGGAGCGGGCGCGTAGCCCGGCCAGTGCCCTTCTCTGGTTTGGGTGGCTAGGGTTGGCCCTGCCCCAGAGGTCTGGAGGGGGGGAGTGGGCGCGTAGCCCGGCCCGTGCCCTTCTCTGGTTTGGGTGGCTAGGGTTGGCCCTGCCCCAGAGGTCTGGAGGGGGGGCGCGGGCGCGTAGCCCGGCCCGTGCCCTTCTCTGGTTTGGGTGGCTAGGGTTGGCCCTGACCCAGAGGTCTGGAGGGGGGGGAGCGAGCGCGTAGCCCGGCCCGTTCCCTTCTCTGGTTTGGGTGGCTAGGGTTGGCCCTGCCCCAGAGGTCTGGAGGGGGGGAGCGGGCGCGTAGCCCGGCCCGTGACCACCTCTGGTCCCTTTCGGGTTGGCCCCGCCCCCGAGGACGGGAGGGGGGAGCGGACGTGTAGCCCGGCCCGTGTCTTTCCCTGGTTTGGGTGGCTAGGGTTGGCCTTGCCCCAGAGGTCTGGAGGGGGGGAGCGGGCGCGTAGCCCAGCCCGTGCCCTTCTCTGGTTTGGGTGGCTAGGGTTGGCCCTGCCCTAGAGGTTTGGAGTGGGGGAGCGGGCGCGTAGCCCGGCCCGTGCCCTTCTCTGGTTTGGGTGGCTAGGGTTGGCCCTGCCCCAGAGGTCTGGAGGGGGGAGCGGGCGCGTAGCCCGGCCCGTGCCCTTCTCTGGTTAGGGTGGCTAGGGTTGGCCCTGCCCCAGAGGTCTGGAGGGGGGGAGCGGGCGCGTAGCCCGGCCCGTGCCCTTCCCTGGTTTGGGTGGCTAGGGTTGGCCATGCCCCAGAGGTCTGGAGGGGGGGAGCGGGCGCGTAGCCCGGCCAGTGCCCTTCTCTGGTTTGGGTGGCTAGGGTTGGCCCTGCCCCAGAGGTCTGGAGGGGGGGAGCGGGCGCGTAGCCCGGCCCGTGCCCTTCTCTGGTTTGGGTGGCTAGGGTTGGCCCTGCCCCAGAGGTCTGGAGGGGGGGAGCGGGCGCGTAGCCCGGCCCGTGCCCTTCTCTGGTTTGGGTGGCTAGGGTTGGCCCTGCCCCAGAGGTCTGGAGGGGGGGAGCGGGCGCGTAGCCTGACCCGTGCCCTTCTCTGGTTTGGGTGGCTAGGGTTGGCCCTGCCCCAGAGGTCTGGAGGGGGGGGGAGCGGGCGCGTAGCCCGGCCCGTGCCCACCTCTGGTACCTTTCGGGTTGGCCCCGCCCCCGAGGACGGGAGGGGGGGAGCGGACATGTAGCCCGGCCCGTGTCTTTCCCTGGTTTGGGTGGCTAGGGTTGGCCCTGCCCCAGAGGTCTGGAGGGGGGGAGCGGGCGCGTATCCCGGCCCGTGCCCTTCTCTGGTTTGGGTGGCTAGGGTTGGCCCTGCCCCAGAGGTCTGGAGGGGGGGAGTGGGCGCGTAGCCCGGCCCGTGCCCTTCTCTGGTTTGGGTGGCTAGGGTTGGCCCTGCCCCAGAGGTCTGGAGGGGGGGGCGCGGGCGCGTAGCCCGGCCCGTGCCCTTCTCTGGTTTGGGTGGCTAGGGTTGGCCCTGCCCCAGAGGTCTGGAGGGGGGGAGCGAGCGCGTAGCCCGGCCCGTGCCCTTCTCTGGTTTGGGTGGCTAGGGTTGGCCCTGCCCCAGAGGTCTGGAGGGGGGGAGCGGGCGCGTAGCCCGGCCCGTGCCCTTCTCTGGTTTGGGTGGCTAGGGTTGGCCCTGCCCCAGAGGTCTGGAGGGGGGGGAGCGGGCCGCGTAGCCCGGCCCGTGACCACCTCTGGTCCCTTTCGAGTTGGCCCTGCCCCCGAGGACGGGAGGGGGGAGCGGACGTGTAGCCCGGCCCGTGTCTTTCCCTGGTTTGGGTGGCTAGGGTTGGCCTTGCCCCAGAGGTCTGGAGGGGGGGAGCGGGCGCGTAGCCCAGCCCGTGCCCTTCTCTGGTTTGGGTGGCTAGGGTTGGCCCTGCCCCAGAGGTCTGGAGGGGGGGGAGCGAGCGCATAGCCCGGCCCGTTCCCTTCTCTGGTTTGGGTGGCTAGGGTTGGCCCTGCCCCAGAGGTCTGGAGGGGGGGGAGCGGGCGCGTAGCCCGGCCCGTGCCCTTCTCTGGTTTGGGTGGCTAGGGTTGGCCCTGCCCCAGAGGTCTGGAGGGGGGGAGCGGGCGCGTAGCCCGGCCCGTGACCACCTCTGGTCCCTTTCGGGTTGGCCCCGCCCCCGAGGACGGGAGGGGGGAGCGGACGTGTAGCCCGGCCCGTGTCTTTCCCTGGTTTGGGTGGCTAGGGTTGGCCTTGCCCCAGAGGTCTGGAGGGGGGGAGCGGGCGCGTAGCCCAGCCCGTGCCCTTCTCTGGTTTGGGTGGCTAGGGTTGGCCCTGCCCCAGAGGTCTGGAGGGGGGGAGCGGGCGCGTAGCCCGGCCCGTGACCACCTCTGGTCCCTTTCGAGTTGGCCCTGCCCCCGAGGACGGGAGGGGGGAGCGGACGTGTAGCCCGGCCCGTGTCTTTCCCTGGTTTGGGTGGCTAGGGTTGGCCTTGCCCCAGAGGTCTGGAGGGGGGGAGCGGGCGCGTAGCCCAGCCCGTGCCCTTCTCTGGTTTGGGTGGCTAGGGTTGGCCCTGCCCCAGAGGTCTGGAGGGGGGGAGCGAGCGCGTAGCCCGGCCCGTTCCCTTCTCTGGTTTGGGTGGCTAGGGTTGGCCCTGCCCCAGAGGTCTGGAGGGGGGGAGCGGGCGCGTAGCCCGGCCCGTGCCCTTCTCTGGTTTGGGTGGCTAGGGTTGGCCCTGCCCCAGAGGTCTGGAGGGGGGGGAGCGGGCGCGTAGCCCGGCCCGTGACCACCTCTGGTCCCTTTCGGGTTGGCCCCGCCCCCGAGGACGGGAGGGGGGAGCGGACGTGTAGCCCGGCCCGTGTCTTTCCCTGGTTTGGGTGGCTAGGGTTGGCCTTGCCCCAGAGGTCTGGAGGGGGGGGAGCGGGCGCGTAGCCCAGCCCGTGCCCTTCTCTGGTTTGGGTGGCTAGGGTTGGCCCTGCCCCAGAGGTTTGGAGTGGGGGAGCGGGCGCGTAGCCCGGCCCGTGCCCTTCTCTGGTTTGGGTGGCTAGGGTTGGCCCTGCCCCAGAGGTCTGGAGGGGGGGAGCGGGCGCGTAGCCCGGCCCGTGCCCTTCTCTGGTTTGGGTGGCTAGGGTTGGCCCTGCCCCAGAGGTCTGGAGGGGGGGAGCGGGCGCGTAGCCCGGCCCGTGCCCTTCCCTGGTTTGGGTGGCTAGGGTTGGCCATGCCCCAGAGGTCTGGAGGGGGGGAGCGGGCGCGTAGCCCGGCCAGTGCCCTTCTCTGGTTTGGGTGGCTAGGGTTGGCCCTGCCCCAGAGGTCTGGAGGGGGGGGAGCGGGCGCGTAGCCCGGCCCGTGCCCTTCTCTGGTTTGGGTGGCTAGGGTTGGCCCTGCCCCAGAGGTCTGGAGGGGGGGAGCGGGCGCGTAGCCCGGCCCGTGCCCTTCTCTGGTTTGGGTGGCTAGGGTTGGCCCTGCCCCAGAGGTCTGGAGGGGGGGAGCGGGCGCGTAGCCAGACCCGTGCCCTTCTCTGGTTTGGGTGGCTAGGGTTGGCCCTGCCCCAGAGGTCTGGAGGGGGGGAGCGGGCGCGTAGCCCGGCCCGTGCCCACCTCTGGTACCTTTCGGGTTGGCCCCGCCCCCGAGGACGGGAGGGGGGGAGCGGACGTGTAGCCCGGCCCGTGTCTTTCCCTGGTTTGGGTGGCTAGGGTTGGCCCTGCCCCAGAGGTCTGGAGGGGGGGAGCGGGCGCGTATCCCGGCCCGTGCCCTTCTCTGGTTTGGGTGGCTAGGGTTGGCCCTGCCCCAGAGGTCTGGAGGGGGGGAGCGGGCGCGTAGCCCGGCCCGTGCCCTTCTCTGGTTTGGGTGGCTAGGGTTGGCCCTGCCCCAGAGGTCTGGAGGGGGGGGAGCGGGCGCGTAGCCCGGCCCGTGCCCTTCTCTGGTTTGGGTGGCGAGGGTTGGCCCTGCCCCAGAGGTCTGGAAGGGGGGGAGCGGGCGCGTAGCCCGGCCCGTGCCCTTCTCTGGTTTGGGTGGCCAGGGTTGGCCCTGACCCAGAGGTCTGGAGGGGGTGAGCGGGTTGTGTAGCCCGGCCTGTGCCCTTCTCTGGATTGGGTGGCTAGGGTTGGCACTGCCCCAGAGGTCTGGAGGGGGGGAGCGGGCGCGTAGCCCGGCCC
>JAULAV010000061.1:48997-67008 GCA_030789695.1 Scilla litardierei | reverse complement strand
GCCTGCCTTCAATGCTTTGGCCCCTGCTGTTGAGAGCATGAGACCCTATTCTACTGTGGGAAATGATGAGAATCCCCTGTGCATATCTACTGAAGGCACTGCTATTGGTTCGGGTGGAATGCGTGATCCTTCAGTCCCCTTGGAGGAGTTGGCTGACCGCGATTTTGACAGCAATTTCCCCGTCCTGAGCCCGTCCCGTGCTTCTCACCCCAATCCAACTTCCCTACCACCAAACCTATGCCCGCAACCCGCCACTATCCCTAACCCCGCCTATGTCCAACCGTCGAAGAAACCCTTGTCCCAATCCACTAAGCCAACTAAAAGAGGGACGGCTCCCTCTCGTGTGCAAACAAGGAGCCAACACCCCATCCCTTGATTATGTCTATCCTTGCCTGGAATGTGCGAGGCCTAAATGCTTGTTCTTGCCGATGGGATGTTCAGCACCACATCGGGAAGTATAATGCCTCGTTGTTGGGCTTATTGGAGACGAAAGTTCGAGATCCGCTGGGTGATATTGTCCCCTCGTGTTGTCCCAATGGGTGGGTCTCGTTCCACAACTATGCGCATGCCCCTAAAGGGCGTATTTGGGTGGTGGCTGACCCACATATTTGGGGATGTACGGTCATCTCTTCCTTGGTGCAACATGTCACCCTTGGTTGTGTTAAAAGTTGTGGGTTTCCTGTCTACATTTCCTTCGTTTGTGCATCAAATTTGGCGTCCGACATGCTTCGTCTATGGGATTCTATCCGCACTGACAGCACTCTGGTGGCTGGTAAGGCTTGGGCGGTGCTGGGTGACTTCAATGTCACTAGGTTTATTGAGGAGAAGGTGGGGGGAGGAGTCTCACCTCGGACTTGTTGGAGGATTTCAACCTCTGCATTAATGACTGCTGGTTGGATGACATTCGTTGTATTGGTGATAAGCTTAGTTGGAGCAACTGCGCTATGGGTGGCTCTCGGATCTCTTGTCATCTTGATCGGGCACTCGTTAATCCCGAGTGGCTAGCGGCCCTGCCTGATTCTTATGCCACCTATCTTCCTCCTGCTACTAGTGACCATTCTCCACTACTTATTCAGGTAATCCCTCCTCCCAACTCGGGCCCCAAGCCCTTCATATTCTTTGGTCACTATCTCCAGGTAACAGGATTCTACGCTCTTCTTTTATCCGTCTGGAGAGGTCATTACTCTAGCTCTCCTATGCTCAGACTCGTCACCAAGCTCAGGGCCCTCAAGGCGGCAATCCATGCCTTGCCCCTCGCCCGGAGGCCCTTTCCCCCTTCTATGACCATTAGGAGTGAGATTTCTGCTATTCATGATAACACCGACTTCCAGTCTTTCCCGAATCTCATGCGTCAGGAGAGTTCCCTCCGACATCTCCTTGCTTCTAGCCTGGCGTGTGAGGAGAGCCAGGCTAGACAGAAGAGCTGCCAGTGTTGGCTCTCCCAGGGGGACAGGAATACCAGGTTTTTCTATACTGCGGCAAAGGACCGTGCAGCTGGTAACAGTCTTCTGCACTTGATTGGGCCAGGGGGGACCCTGCCGCCCAGATCGACTCTCTTCGGGCTGAAGCGGTTAATTTCTACTCCGCTCTCTTCCACCAGGACTCGTACCTCTCTTCCTTTCCTGAGATCATCCCCAAGAATATTCTATCCCCGGGCTCTTATGATTGGATTGGTGGCCCTGTTGTGGACCAGGAAATTAGGGAGGCTCTCTTCTCTTTGGATAAGGACAAATCCCCAGGGCCAGATGGTTTTCCTCCTCTCTTTTTCCAAGAGATATGGGGGATTGTGTGCAGTGACGTCCTCCTCGCGGTGCATTCCTTCTTCTCGTCTGGATGTATTCTCAAGCAGATCAATCGCACTTTTCTCACTCTGATCCCCAAGACTTCTTCGGCATCCTCCCTGGGTGACTATCGGCCTATTTCTTGCTGCAATGTCATCTAGAAGATCATCTCCAAGGTACTTAGTAGGAGGATGGCAGCGGTCATTCCTGGCCTCATCTCCTGGAACCAGTCAGCTTTCATCAAGGGCCACCTGATCTCTGATTCCTCTCTTCTTGCCCATGAGCTCATCAGGGACTACTCCGCTTCTTTGGGTGCCAGGGACTATTCAGCTGGACCTCCGCAAGGCTTTTGATAGTGTCAACCGTAAGTTCCTCTACTACTTCATGGGGTGCCTTGAGTTCCCTCCCACCTTCATTCACTGGGTCAAGACGTGTGTGGACTCTCCTTCATTTTCTGTCCTCGTCAATGGGTCACCTGTTGGCTTCTTCGGGAGCAACAAAGGGGTCCGTCAGGGTGACCCTATATCCCCCTTCCTTTTTGTGATGGTTATGGAGGCCTTTACTATCTTGATGGACACTGCTTCTACCTCTGGTGTCATCCGTCCCCCCAAGAGGGGGTGCAGGGGATCCTGTCTCACCTGCTCTTTGCCGACTACATGCTTGTCTTCTGCAGGGCGGAGGAGTCCTCCTTTGCGGGCCTTGGCCATCTTCTAGCATCGTTCCATCTTATGACGGGCCTGGAGGTAAATAAAGGGAAGAGCAAGCTGATGCTCAGTAAGGGGTGTAACATTGGCAGCGAACTTTCCCTCTTCCTTGGCATCCCCATTGAGGACCCTCCTGTCAAGTACTTGGGGCTCCCCCTTTCTTCCTCTTATCCTGCTGCTAAGCTTTTCTCGGGCCTCGTTGATAAATGTCGGGCCAAGGTCTCTTGCTGGTCTTCCAGGCTTCTGTCCATAGCAGGGCATATTGAGCTGGTGCGCACGGTCATTCATGGGTTCGTCTCTTATTGGATACAATCTTACCGCATTCCTATCTCTGTCCTCGCCGGGATCGACCGTCTTTGCCGGGACTTTATTTGGGGGTCTAAAATCCACCTTTGGCAGTGGGAGGACATGTGTCTTCCGATATCGGAAGGGGGGATTGGCCTCCGTAGTCTCAGGGAGGTGGGTGTTGCCGCGGGGGCAAAGCTCCTCTGGAGACTCTTGCACTCTCCCTCCCCTTGGGCTTCTTACATGCGCAACGCCTATCTGAAGAGTACACCCATGTTCCAGTGTGTGCCCTCGGTCTTGGATTCCGGGACTTGGAAGCACATGCTTCGATGTCGGGACTTGGCAGCTACTTGCTTTCGTCGTGTGTTGGTGATGGCCGCTCCACTTCTTTTTGGTATGATCTGTGCTTCCCTGTGGTCTGTGGGCTGACTTGCACACTCCTCCCCCGGTCCTTACGGTACCACCGTGTTGCTGACTTTTGGTATGGTCATGCCTGGTCCCTCCCTGTTGAGCTTGCTCATATTACTCCCTTACTGGACACGGTTACTTTGTCGGATGGTCCTGACGCCTGGGAGTGGATGGCTGATGGGGGTTGCTCCCTTCGCTCCGCCTGGTCTTCTACTCGTCGTTGCTCTCCCCCCACCCGGCTTGCCTCTGTGGTCTGGTTCCCTGGGCACACACCCAAGTTCTCCCTCACCCTCCTGCGTGGTCTCACTGATCGCCTGCCCACCACCCAGCAGATGGCCAGGCGCGGTATTCGTGATCAGTCTACTTGTGCTCTATGTGGCTTGTTCCCTGAGTCGGTTCGTCATATCTTCTTCCGATGTGAGTTCAGTGCTTTTGTTTGGGCGGCTTGCAGGCTTCATCTTGGCCTCCCTCCTGGCTCCAAATCCATCACCGTTGAAGCCCACTCGCTAAGATGGTGGTTTGGAATCAGGGGGAACTCCACCCCCAGGGGCAAGCTCTCCTTGTTGGTCTTCTCTGCGATGGTTTGGCATATTTGGAGAGAGCGGAACTTCCGCGTTTTCAGATCCCTCAGATCCCCGGCGACAGCCATTCTGGCTAGGATCTCGCTGGACATCTCGGACGCCTTGGCTGGTTTTATCCTGGATGACTTAGACCTTGTGGATGTCATCATTTTTTAGAGTTGGGGGATTTGTGGGCCGTCTTTTGTGAGCCCCTCCCCAGCATAGATTTCCCTTCCTTTCTCTTTCTCTTGGCTTCGCCTGGTAGGGGTTGCACGGGGTGACTACTTCCAGCCTCTCCCTCGTCTGCCCTACTTGTTGGCAACGCCCTGATGTAGTCCATGTTCATATATATACATACACACTTACTTTTCAAAAAAACAATTATACGAGGAGGGATTAAATTACCCCCAAAATAACCCATAGCAAAAAGTCTATGCCCCCCTATTTTTTCGGAAGATCCGAACCGTCAATCTTGATCTCCAACCTCTAAAACCCCGACCCACCAATTTTCAGCCCAATCCCATGTGTTTTGCCCATTCATCAACCCTTTGCAAAAGTTCTATTCATGTGAAGCCGTTAAATCTGGGTCGGATGGATGCACGAGCAAAACATATGGGATCAGGCTGAATATTGGTGGGTCAGGGTTTTAGAGGGTGGAGATTGACGCATCCTGAACTCACACCTAAAATCCACCTGACGGTGTCACAATCGCCAGGCGCAATATGGTCACTAGGTGTTGGTTCTGGGCTCTATCCGCAAGCGGACGGTGTCAAATTATAGTATATAAGATTGTCGAATCCCACAGGGACAGTGACAGTGTATTGGGGTCTCAGATTATTTTTAGATCTCGGAATGAGATAGCAGTCGATTTAGGAAGGTTTGTTGTGGTGATATTGTTGGTTTGATAATAAAAGAAACTAGGGCCTTAGGGATCACCGATAAGACCGTCGAAGGTTGATGTTAGAATGAGATCTTTACATTGCATTGGATTTAGGGGGTTGATCTCTCAACTCATACCACTCTCGTGGGTTAGAATTTCGAGGTATTTCGGTGGCTCTCATTGACGCAATGGCGGTAGCCGTCACTGTAGTGATATAACTCATCGGTGGGTCCCCTCAAGGCACGAGCCGGGCATGGTCACGACCCTTGGTTGGATCCACTAATTCCCTATTTAAATCCCAAAGATACTCCTTAAGCTCATCAATTCCACCAACCGTGGGCATGATCTCAGTACGAGTTCTCCTAGGGATTTGGTTGGATCGACCAAAATAATCCCCCTTATTCCCAATACAACCTAGAGATCCAGATCTACATCTCTTTACTAGAGTCTTAGGGTTAACCCATCAACCCTAGGGAAAACTACTCACACATAGCGATTACAACAAATAAAAACATAGTTTCTACCATAGAAAACATCATAGCAATAAAATCAAGAGAGGGATTAAGATCTTAAGTACCGCGAATGAGAAAGAGCAATAGCCAATAGGGATCAAAGAATTCCAAGACAAGAGCAATAATAAAAATATAATCTTTTTCCAAAAAACAACTCAATTCTCAAAACCTAGATCTAGATCTACCATAGTTTTTGATCTCCTCTCCTCAGCTCAGTTCAAAAACATCAACTAAAAGCTCTCCAAAACGTCAGTAAATATTAGCTCTAATACATCAGTGTGGGGCCCCCACGAAAAAAATTCCGAAATTAGCCCGCATGTCGTCGACCGAGTCGGTGACTCGGTCGAGCAGAAGCTTGCTCGGTTGAGCACTGCTCTTTGCTTGGGCGAAGGGTCCGGGCTGCTCGGTCGAGCAGCCCGCCTACTCGGTCGACATGTCAGTAGATCGGAGCCTCCTTCCAAAATATCGCTCTGCCTACTCGGCCCGAGTAGGCCTTGCTCGGTCAAGTAGGTCAGCTTGCTCGGTCGAGTAGGTCCTGCTCGGTCGAGTAGGATGTTGGTGAGATGCAGCTCGAAAATGGGTCGACTCGGACCGAGTCGCCATTCTGCTCGGTCGAGTAAGATGTGCACTCTGCTGGGCTTTGTGTATCAGCTCGACCGACCAGCTGTGCTACTCGGTCGAGTCGCCTGGGAAATATCCAGAACAGCTCCTCTCTCTTGCCAGATTCTCCTCCACTCATCCCATAAGCTTTCGAATCTCGGCGAACTCCTGTAGAGCCTCGCCAATGGACTCACGGGCATGCTGGATGTGTCCATATCCAAAAGTGGTTCCGAATCGCTCCAAAATCAAACTCTACGAAACTCGAATTTGGCGTTAGAATTGCAGTATCATAAAAAAATACGGGATTTGGATGCGGATATGACATGAAATGCAATGGAATGATGCTATGAAAAGATAGAAAATATGGACACATCAAAATCCTCTAAGCTTACCTTTACTCATCCTCGAGGAAGACGAATACTTGGTATGACGGGTGATAAACAAAAGAAATTAAAAGAGGTAAGAGGTGGAAGGGGGGTGCTAAAGTGTTCAATCAGATCTCAAGCCTCAGCAGTATATCACGATGCTTCGAATAATACAACACATTCTAATTGTATTTTCAAGTCTTACTATCATATGGCTAGCATGCAATAAAGGCAAAAACATGGATCTTCTAAAATCATGCCATCAACTCATATCAATCTCATGCAATCTATAGAGTCTAGTATAAAAAGAGTTAGCAATGCACTTTTGAATCAATAGACACAATTGGAGCACAAAGAAATCACACCAACATGCAATAGAGAATGGAAAGAGACCATGCCATTCAAATATTCACTTCAAATCATGAAAAATCCCCAAGACTAAAATATTTTGTAAAGTTCAAGTATTATCGAATCTCCCCGTTGTGCACCATCTCCACTCCAACGTCATACTCACTCATATAATCAAATGGTTCACCCCCCCAAGCTTAGCTTGAGGCGTCGCATCTAGGAATAAGGTATGGAAATTTTTGTCTTTTCCCAAGTATTTGTAGTAGCTTCTAATAAAAGGATATGAAATAATTTTCTTTCCTTCTTTTCTCTTTTCTTTTCTTTTTCTCTTTTTCACATTTTTATTATTATTTGGAAGCTATCTTTTTCTTTTGGGATTTTTGGGAAGCAGATACGGTAGAAGTAGCTGTAGGGGGTGAAACCAAATGATATGTAGAGAATCATAAAGATATGTGGAGAAGGAAAATAATATATCACTCGGTTCACTCATCAGAGGTGCACAACGATTCAATGGGATAATACTTTAACTAAACTCATAGCTAGCATGGATATTTTCATTCATCTCAATGAATATTGAAAACATGCGGTATAAAGCACAATAATATCACGCATGCAAACAGAAGTGGATGAGATAACAAATAGGTGCTCCAAATGTTCTAATGATGCATGAACCTAGGTGCATTACCCAACAAAGCACATACTAGATACTATTTCATGCATTCAATTTCAATTTATATCAGGCATTAAATTAGAGAGACCAGCAAGAGAATATGCAAGCATATAAATAGTAAAATTGAAGCTACCCTAAATAGCATGTCAACAAATATAAGCACCGTGAGTTAGCTACTGAGGGCTAGGAGAGATATCATCATACAGAACAATTTTAGCTAAAAAGGAGAAAGGCGGAGAAAGTAAGAAAATGAAAATAGGCATGCAAGCATGGCAAAAACGTGAAAAACGTGATGCCGAATGAGAAAAAAAGATGAAAAGGTGGAAAATGGGTGGAAAGTTAAGTAAAAAGGTGAAAAGTGAAAGAAAATATAAAAGAAAATGAAAAAATAAAGCGATAGCGCTCATCTCCCAAGCTAAACGCAGTAGTGTCCTCACTGCTGAGAAAACGCTGGTATGCGGGAAATGATGCTAGAGTGGGTGGGTGGGGTGTGGGGATAGAAAAGGAATAGAAAATAAAATTGTGCAGAAGAAAGAAAACATGATATGATGCAATGATAAAGTGATGATGCAAATGCATGGAATGATGCATGGAGGGTCCTCCCCCAAGCTGTGTAGGACTAGGGCCCCGAAAAGACAGATGAGCACAAAATAGTATCAGGGAAGCAAAAAGTGGTGGAGGGATAGCATCAAGTAGGGGCACCACCCTCTGAAGGTGGTGATGGGCCCCCTGCTGTGGACTAGAGACTGCGGTAGATGGCTGTGTAGTGAAAATAGGATGATAGCAGTCGTGACAGGTGGAGAAGTGTGGGAGTCAATGACTGAGGTGGTCACGACTGTGGCTACCATCTTACGTGTAGATGTGACAGGCCCTGCAGAAGCCTGAGAGTGTGGGGAACTGAGTGGTGTGTTGGTTGTGACAGGGGCTGGCCTGGGTGGAGGTGCGTGAGCAAGGATCACGGGAGGTGGGCCCCGTGTCCGTAGTAGATCTATGACCGATGCAAGGTGAGCCTCGACCCTCCGCTGATGGGTGGCTGTGGAGCGGGTGAAGGCATAGAAATCATGCTTAAGGTGAGAAGTGAAGTCCTCCATCGCTGTCTGACGAGCCTCAGTGGAACAAGAGTCTAAGGGAGGAAGGGTACTGTGAGATACAACTCGCGTGTGGCGGCTCCGTGGAGGGGGTCCACAGTGCCTAGGCTGAAGGGTAGGAGAGTGTGGACGTGAAGGGATATCAGTGGTGGCAACTGCAGAAACATCTGTAGTGGAAGAAAGAGCCATCGTCGACCCAGATGTGAGGACAGAAGTCGAGATGCTCTCGATGAGTACGGCCGCTGCGGGTGAGAAAGTGAAGCCAGACATAGGTGAAAGGGACCCTATGGAGATAGGCATGGATGCTAGGAGGTCCCTAAGCGGTGGAAGCGTGACGGCTGGCTCGTGCTCCGAAAAGTCTAGAGCAGTAGGCTCGAGAGCAGACAAGATATCAGTGCCCTCAGGCATGGGTAAAGAAGAGACAGAGGTAGGGGCATCGGGGCAGAAGGTGGTGACAGTCCCCGAGGTCCCGACGGTGGTGGAGGTGGTAGAGGTAGTGGAAGAGGAAGTGCCTCCTGCTGGCGGTGGGTGTGCAGGCAGAGCTGGAAGGGCAGGCAAAATGGTTGCCAGGTCGGCCTCCTCGTACTCGGAGGAACGGGGCACCCGATCGTCGGGGACTACCTTGACGGGGGCCCCGGGGGGTTTCAAGGACGTGGAGTGCAGGAAGTGGGTGGACCCTATCTATCATCCAGCTCTGCTGGACATGCACTATGGTGGTGAGGTGAGGGGCGGGAAGGACAAAGTGGGGTGCGTGATGGGTGCCAATTAGATAGGTCCAGTGACGCATCCCATAAGGCCGAATGATGTGCATGTGCTCAAGCACACCTAAAGTTAAGCGCGTGGAGCCAGGGGGTCACTATATCATCAGAAATATCGATACCTAGCATCCATGCAAAAATGGTGAAGAATCTGCCACAGTAGATATCGGTGGAGTAGCGAGTTTGGGCGGTCTACAAAAAGCGATAACACATCCAGTTGGCTGCATCAGAAAGGACAAATGGGCGAAGGGAGCGGTCAGGATGGAAGCGCATAGGTAGGGTCATTCCCATAAGATGGGAAAGCTCGGGTAGGGACATGGTCCCGACCTCTGGCCTCAAAAAAATGGTGGTGGCGAGGTGTCGCTGCACGTAGCGAAGGCAAGGATGCACAATGCATGATGCCTTCGCCCGGCTGGGGCGGTAATGGTCTAGACCAGAAATGCGATGCCAGAAAGCGGAGGCATCGAAACTAGATAGCTCGTAGTCTAGGGAGAAGGTGGCTCGGGAGTCAGGGACGGCTCGGAAATGGAAGTGGGAGCGGATCATGGCGTACGTGACCACGAAGTCGTGGTCTAGCAGCCAGAAGGTAATGCCATCGCCTGTCGGGTGCAGGCGATGGAACTCAATGCCTCCAGAGTGAGGCGAGAGTAGGTGGGTGCATGGACTGCTAGGAGTTGGTTGAAACCGATGGTGCAGTATAACCAATGGACTCCCTGTAGGAGTCCAAGGCGTCGGAGGGTGGGGACGTCGATAAACTGTGTGGGAATGAGTCTCCTCTGCAAAAGGGCTATGAATCGGCCATGGTGGGTATAGTCCCTAAATGTGATGCCAAATGTCTACAAACGTGGTGGCAATGCGGTGGGAGGGGAGGGTGGTGGGCGAGGAGCAGTAGTGGATATGGGGGCGGAAGTGGCGGAGATCTGTGTGTGATGCGAGGGAGAAGAGTCGGACGCGGACGACGGATCGCCCGCGTACTCCTCCTTAGTGGTGGGTGTAGTGGCACGGTGAGTGCGGTGTGATGATCAAGAAGAGGAGGTGCCAGTGGCCTTCCTCTTCTCGTGACCTGGAGGTGTTGGAACCCCCCTAGTGCGAGGCATAATGCAGAAGGCAAGCTGTAGTGTCGGTATAAAAGTAAAGAGTGTATAGAATGTGCCGACAAGGTGATCGCAACGAGAATGCTATGAGCGGGTATGGGATTGCTGCTGATCAGAGGTCTCCCCCAAGCTGATTCGGGACATGTCCTCCTCTGTAGGTGAAATGTACCTGAAATAAAATAAAAATAGAATGTCAGTGGTGAAATGAGAAATATGCAGGGGAGATGTGTGTCGCTGCTCGACCGAGCACAATCGTTGCTCGGTCGAGTAACTTAGGGGGCATGGTTGGCATGCTGAGGGTTGCTTGACCGAGCAGCAGTAGTGCTCGGTCGAGTAGGTCGGATGGGTTGGTCGATGACTTGACCGAGCACTAGTTGTGCTCGGTCGAGTGTTTCGATGGGGAGTGGGGTGTCTAGTTGCTCGGTCGAGCACCATTCGTGCTCGGTCGAGCAGATGGGGTGCCCTAGGCAGTTTTGGGGCTTGGAGTGGGGGGGTGTGTTTCAATAGGAGGGGGGGTAGGGGAGGGGCGTTGGATATGGACGACATGAATACACCCATGAGGGGATGTATGAGGGAATACGGACCTCAGATGTCGCGTGCACGAAAGCGTGCACGAAGGGAACCTTTTCTCGTGTGAAAAGGACCACTCGATAAGTGAAAAAAGTCACTTTATAAGTGCATAAAGGCACTTGATAAGTGAATGAAGAAGAGGATAAGTAAATATGCTAATATAGGCTAATAAGCTTATATTTAGTTATTTCCTACAATAACTACCCCTAAAGCCTATAAATAGGACCCAAGGGTAAGGCATTTAGACTAATCTTACCATGCCATAAGTTTGCATAAGGCAACTTGAGTTCTTCTTCTCCCTCCATTAAAATCCTCTTCTAGATAGAGATTTAGGCAGTGAAACGCTGCTTCGATCCTCCGTGACGAAGTACCGACCGTTATGTCGAATCCGAGGGCTAAGTTCAGAGATTACGGTGCCGCGTACGCAAGTGTAAGTCTCTACTTTATTATTCGATCCTAACGTCCTTGTTTTGACAGGATCCTACATTGGTATCAGAGCCATACAGGTTCGCCCCGGTCTAACCGTCGCCCCGGTCTCACCGATGAACGCGGCGTTGTCTCTTTCACGAATGAGTCTCCTTCCATTATGTATATGGTAGGAACACGTCGTGACGGAGAGAACGCAATAGTTGTTCTTTTAACGTTAGGGTCTTCTGCCATTACGGATATGGCAGGAACTCTGCGTGACGGGAAGAACTTACCGTTCATCTCGCCAAACTCGCGATCCTCATGGATGCTGAGTCTCCATTCAATTGAGAATGTGAACTCTCTTCATGTAGAGTGTGAAGTTTGCGGCCTTGAAAACGCGTTCTCTTCATTTTTTGGCACACGACCATTGAAGCAAAACCGTTTTCTCGACGAACGGGTGCTTCATCGGAGAAGACGATGGTGGTTATTCTCAACGGAGAAGATGACAATTTTGGTGCATGATCACCATGGCCATATGGGCCATGGAGGCTATGCATCCCCCCTCCCCATGCGGAGGGGGTTGGCTACGGCCAATAACAACCACGGTCACCCCTCCGATGGGGGTGTGCGGCCAACCCCATGCAAGGGGGAGGCTGGCCATGACCATATGGGCCATGGCCAGCTCCGGTCGGCCCCGGCCAGGGCCTGACCGGTGCTGGCCAGCCAGGGCCAGGGGGCCCTGGCCAGGCCAGGTGACGTGCCCCCGGTTTGCAAGCCGCAAATGGCCGGGGGACCCGGTGGAGGTTTAGATATTTGTAACCGCAAGCGCACGGTGTTGTAGTGTGGCTTGGGGGTCGAACACAGGGAGGCTAGGATGTGCTTGTGTCAAAGAGGACCAAAATCACCCCGTGGGTGAGCTAGCCCAGATCAGATGATGGGTTGTTACGGTAAAGGAATGCAAGGTATAGACAATATGAAGGAAAACCCGGGACTCTGGTTTCGACCCCAATGAGCGGCTCTCGACGATACGGCCTACGGGTAGGATGGCGATCGGAATTAGGGTCTAATGGTGAGACGTTGCCTCTAAAAGTGGTACCCCCGGCATCCCATGGTCCCGATATTCCGGTCGGTGCCCAGGATGATACGCCGTACTTCCCGGGTTCGATCAGTGGGCACTCCCGTGTCCATTAACACTGATCGACTCCGGGAGCACTAAGCTCGCAACGATAACTCCCAACGTCTCGTCCTGTCGCTCCCGCACGCTAGGATTCGTCGTCTACGCTAAGGGCGTGAGCTATGGCTAGGGAGTCAACCGCCAAGTTTATTCCCCCTTGGCCCAACGGTCAAAGGCGGTCTTTTTCCCACCGATGACAATAAAACACCCCGCGTAACCATTAGATTCCTAATCTCTATCGATTTCCTAACCCTATGGACGCATCGGGAAGAGCCCCCGAAGGGGTTTCCGCCAAAATCCCGGATTTGGGAACTACTCACAAATATTCATTAAAAAGCGATCTAAATGAAAATGGACCGTTAAAATCATAATCAGACAATAGGAATGCAAAGGTAGTAAAGCAATTAAGATAATACTAAAGTTTTACAAAGATCCGAAACTTACAAAAACTGGAAAATTACAGCCGTCACAAAATGAAGAAAACAGTAAAAAATAACCAACTCCCGAATCTGGGAAACCTAGGGTTCTATTTATAGAAAACGACATCACCCGATCGGTTGACAAGTCAACCGGTCGGGTGAGCCGCTTCACATAATCACAGCGCAATGCGGGGGTTTCACCCCGGTCAGTATGAACCGGTCGGTTGGAACTTGGTGCGGTCAGTTGGATCTTGGTGCCGACCGGTTGGATCTTGGTGCGGACCGGGTGAGGAGACCGGTTGGAGCTTCGAGTCTTGGCTGTTGAAATTCAGCTACAGGTGAACCGATCGGGTGAAGGTCACCCGATCGGTTGGAAATCAGCTTCGAATTTCCAGAGACTTTGAGCTTTTGACCCGGTCACTGAACCGACCGGGTGACTTCTCGTGAGCTCCAAGCCGCGTCCGGGTGGTGCACGCGTGCATCACCCGATCGGTTGGAGATGACCAACCGACCGGGGTGAGGGGCTGAAAGATGCAATCTTCGTCGTTTGACCCCCTGGATCACGTGTGACTCCTCCTGTTGCTCCGGGGACACATGATATCATCGTTTTATGCCCCAAATGCCAACAAACTCTTGCAAAACACAGAAAATACAGAAAAGTGAAAGAAAACAAGAAAACACAAGAAAACACGAGAAAATGAATAAAAGACGGCGGTAAAATACGGAAAAACACGGAAGAAAACGTGCGTAAATGTATGAAATATAAACGCACGTCACCAGGGCCGGCCCTGGCCGGGGCCAGGCCAGGGCCACAGTCATTGCCGGCCCTTGGCCGAGGCCAGGGCCAAGCCCCGGTTGGCCCTGTATTTTGATGGGTGAAGGGGGGCTTGCATGATCGGAAGGGGGTGGCTTGCATGGCCGGTCTCTACGGAGCCGGCGGCAGTTGTCTGCAGTAAAATTTTCCTATAGGGGGGAAGCGCTTGGATCCATACGGGAGCCGGCGGCGGTGGCTTGCAGAAAACTCCCTTCAAAGGGTGTTCGGCCTTGGCCAAGTTGCGATGGCAACACTCTCTTCGGAAGGAAGAAGAATTCGGCCTTGGCACGGCCACGACATGACCCCGGAATGGCCGGGGAATTGTCGAAATATTTCGGCTATGTCACTCTGTAATGTGGTGTAGGCCCTGCAAAATACGTTTGCAAAATCCGTTTGAAAAATACGTTTTCAAAATACTGCAAACTACGTTTGCAAAATACATTTGAAAAATACGTTTTCAAAATACGTTTTTAAAAAAAAACGTTTTTCCGCTGCAAGTACTATAGGAGTAATATCGTTTGATAAGTGAGGGGGAAATATTGAAAGTTGTTCTAGATGGTGATTGGAATCGTAGAGACCTTTCCGATTCTAGAGCAACATCTTCAATATTTTTCGAAAGTAACTTATCAAATATAATAATATCATTCCAAGTGGGATTTTTTTTCCAAGTGGGAAGTGATATTAAACTAGTCTAAAATTTCACATTCGATTGATTCGGTATCTCAATAGATCATGATTCGACCAGTGGTCTTTTGGACTAGTTTGTGGGACACCTCAGATCAGTCTGGGGGTAGTGAACCATGGACTAGCCATTTCACTGGTCGGTCCGCTGGCCGAGACTAATGAATCATGAAAATGTAACAATATGATGACTATGTATATGAAATTAATGCAATGTTTTTGATCGAACCTTTTTTCATGTCTTTTGCAGCATTTTAAAGCTAAAATGTCTTCTACCGCTAAGAATATCATCGCTGAGTTAAACAAAGGTGAAAAACTCAACGGCGATAATTACAAACTGTGGTCCATTAAGATACAATATGTTCTAAAGGAGCAAGACGTGCTCGAAACTCTGAAGAACAAAATGATTGAACCTGAGTTGGGCACTACGGCCCAACACAGACGAGACAAGGAAGATTTTGATGCTTGGTCTCGGAAGAACAAGATAGCCCGAATTACGTTATTGTCCAGTATGACAGATGACATAATGTGCATCTTCCGAGAGCATGACCTAGCCATGGACATATGGTCCAAGCTTGAGGAGAAGTTTGGTGGCACCTCGGTGTCCAAACTTCACTCTTTAACTATAAGATTTGATTCATACAAGAAACGTCCAGATCATTCCATGGGGAAACATCTACGACATATGGCAAATCTAATCTCAGAGTTAAAGGATGCAGGTCATGTGCTCACTGATGAGCAATAAATCCAAGCAGTCATACGTTCCCTACCAAATGGGTGGGACCAAATGAAGATGCATCTCACTCATAATGAGAGAATCAAGAACTTCAGCGATGTTTCTAAGCACCTCGAGTTAGATGAAGAGCGGCTTGCGGCTGCCAAGACAAGTGCAGAAGTGCACATGGTTGCTAGTTCCTCACACGGGGGAAAGAAACGGAATAATCGTTCAAAATTTACTAATGAACGTAATAAGAAACCTGAGTCTACCAAGAAACCCAAACATAAGGGTGGGAACAAGAAATGGCACAAGAAGACAGACTTGAAGAGGATCAAGTGCTTCAAGTGCAACAAGTTAGGTCACTATACCCGTTCTTGTACGGATGGAGGTGACAAGGTAACTTGTAATACTAGTTACATATGTGTTTCTAGTTCAATATTTCTTGTAGAATCTAATCCATTTTGGATAATTGATTCAGGTGCCACCGACCACATAGCAAGGGACAGACGGTCCTTCGTGGAGTATTCACCGGATACCCCAAGGAACAAAGTGGATATATGTAGGAAACAACACACGTGTTGAAGTGAAAGACGTTGGGACTTGCAAGCTCGTCTTGGACAACAGCCGCACTATCTTACTACATGATGTCCTCTTCGCTCCGGATATTCAAAGGAATATTATATCTGTGGTCGTGTTGATGGGTCTTGGTTATAGCTGGTTTTTTCATAATTGTAAAGTGGACTTGTCTTGTAATAATACTCTAATTGGTTCTGGGTATGTATTTAAAGGATTTATTGTATTAAATACAATGTATGATTCCTCATTTTGTAATGAAAATTTCCTTGTTGCAAATTCTTCGACTTATGAGTCAGATATAATTTGTTGGCACGCAAGGCTTGGTCACATTGGACCAACGCGTATGGATAGACTTGCCAAACGTGGCCTTCTATCCAATGTTTCAAAGGTTGATATGTCGACCTGCGAACATTGCCTTGTAGGGAAATCTTGTCGCAAGCCGTTTGGAACCGGCACAAGGGCAGAGGTTCCATTACAGCTCATCCATTCGGACATATGTGGTCCGATGAATGTCAAGACAAGACGCGGGAAGTCCTATTTCATCACTTTTATTGATAACTTCACCCGATTCGGACATATCTATTTGATATCCCACAAAAGTGAAGCATTAACCTGCTTTAAAAACTATATGAGTTTAGTGAAAAATCAATTAGATCGCAAGATTAAGGTCTTGCAAACTGATAGGGGCAGTGAATATCAATCAACAAGTTTTAAAGAACTTTGTGATGAAAAGGGCATAGTTCATCAGGTAACTATGCCTTATACTCCGCAACAAAATGGTGTTGCAGAAAGGAGGAATAGGACCTTAATGGAAATGGTCCGTTCAATGATGGCACAAGCTAACTTGCCAATCACCTTTTGGGGTGATGCATTATTGACGGCCGCTTTCATCTTGAACCGTGTGCCCTCGAAATCAGTTAGCTCCACTCCTTACGAGTTGTGGAACCAAAGGTCTCCTGACTAAAACATTTAAAAACCTTGGGGGTGTGCATCCTATGCACATATTTCCTCCCATAAGTATGGCAAACTTGGGCCACGGGGAAGGAAATGTATCTTTATACGATACGCAGAAAACTCCAAAGGATATGTTTTCATTGGTCAGGAAGACAATGGAGGTCTAATTGAATTTGATTCGAGGGATGTCCCTTTCTTGGAAAACGAGTTTCCAAGACAGGGCGAGATAAGTTAGGACTTATCTCTATTTGAGATTAATGATCAAGAAGGATTACCTCATTCGAGTGGGAGAATTCTTGGTGAAGATGAAAATACGTTTCAAACTTCACCAATGGATGATACGAATGACGCGAATCCTATTCCATACGGGAATAATGATCCAAGTGGGAGCATTTCTAACGACATTCCAAGTGGGAGTGATATTAGAATTGATCTAAATTCGAGTCAACAAGGACTTGAAGAATCTCAAATACAATGTAGTAGTCGTACAAGGTTGGCTCCTCTAAGATTTGAGGATGAATTTCTGCAAACCTTTATGACTTTACTACAAGATGATGACGAGCCTACTACTTTCAAACAGGCCGTATCATGCCCTGCAAAAGACAAATGGATAGAAGCGATGAAGGAGGAGTTGGAATCCATGAAAGTTAACCAAGTCTGGGACTTAGTTGACTTACCCAGATGACGTAGAGCTATTGGGAACAAATGGGTTCTCAAGATCAAGCCTAAGGCTGATGGCTCTAGAGACAGATATAAAGCTCGCCTTGTCGCGAAAGGTTTTACACAACAGGAAGGGATAGACTACGAAGAGACCTTCTCACCTGTTGTGCGTTTACCTCGATTCGCTTGATTCTGGCTATGGTAGCTTGCTTAGACCTCGAATTACATCAGATGGATGTAAAGACTGCCTTTCTCAATGGAGAATTAGACGAGGAGATCTATATGGAAAAACCAACAGGGTTTGCAAAAGAAGAAAACGAACATAAGGTTTGTAAACTTTGTAAGTCCATATATGGTCTTAAACAAACCTCGAGGCAATGGTATATACGATTTCAAGAAGTTGTCTTATCAAATGGTTTTTTCATGCTTGATGAAGATAACTGTGTATAGATCAATAGGATTAAAAGCAAGTATGTTATTATGTCTCTATATGTAGATGACATTTTAATAGCCGGAAATGACAAGGGCTTTGTGATGGATATCAAGGCTGGGCTTTCATCAGTTTTTGAGATGAAAGACATGGGAGAAGCCGCATATATCCTTGGAGTTAAGATTTCAAGGAATCGTTCGAAGAAACTTCTTTCTCTTTCACAAGAGACTTATATAAAGAAGGTTCTAGAACGTTTTAATATGCAGGACTGCAAGTCCATTGATACTCCTATAAGCAAATGCGATAATTTATGTCTGAAATCGTGTCCAAAGAACCAAAAGGAAAAGGAAATTATGGAAAAAGTTCCATATTCCAATGCAGTTGGTAGTTTTATGTACGCTATGATGTGTACAAGACCGGACATCTGTTTTGCCGTTGGAATGGTAAGTCATTACCAATCCAATCCAGGGCAAGTACACTGGAAAGCGGTTAAGAGGATAATGCGGTATCTTAAAGGAATTGCGGATTATGCTTTATGCTATCAAGGAGATGCC
>JAULAV010000061.1:0-48497 GCA_030789695.1 Scilla litardierei | reverse complement strand
CGTTGCCCGGCCCGTGCCCTTCTCTGGTTTGGGTGGCTAGGGTTGGCCCTGCCCCAGAGGTCTTGAGGGGGGGGGGGAGCGGGCGCGTAGCCCGGCCCGTGCCCTTCTTTGGTTTGGGTGGCTAGGGTTGGCCCTGCCCCAGAGGTCTTGAGGGGGGGAGCGGGCGCGTAGCCCGGCCCGTGCCCTTCTCTGGTTTAGGTGGCTAGGGTTGCCCCTGCCCCAAAGGTCTTGAGGGGGGGGAGCGGGCGCGTAGCCCGGCCCGTGCCCTTCTCTGGTTTGGGTGGCTAGGGTTGGCCCTGCCCCAGAGGTCTTGAGGGGGGGAGCGGGCGCGTAGCCCGGCCCGTGCCCTTCTCTGGTTTGGGTCGCTAGGGTTGGCCCTGCCCCAGAGGTCTTGAGGGGGGGAGCGGGCGCGTAGCCCGGCCCGTGCCCTTCTCTGGTTTGGGTGGCTAGGGTTGGCCCTGCCCCAGAGGTCTTGAGGGGGGGAGCGGGCACGTATCCCGGCCCGTGCCCTTCTCTGGTTTGGGTGGCTAGGGTTGGCCCTGCCCCAGAGGTCTTGAGGGGGGGAGCGGGCGCGTAACCCGGCCCGTGCCCTTCTCTGGTTTGGGTGGCTAGGGTTGGCCCTGCCCCAGAGGTCTTGAGGGGGGGAGCGGGCGCGTAGCCCGGCCCGTGCCCTTCTCTGGTTTGGGTGGCTAGGGTTGGCCCTGCCCCAGAGGTCTTGAGGGGGGGAGCGGGCGCTTAGCCCGGCCCGTGCCCTTCTCTGGTTTGGGTGGCTAGGGTTGGCCCTGCCCCAGAGGTCTTGAGGGGGGAGCGGGCGCGTAGCCCGGCCCGTGCCCTTCTCTGGTTTAGGTGGCTATGGTTGGCCCTGCCCCAGAGGTCTTGAGGGGGGAGCGGGCGCGTAGCCCGGCCCGTGCCCTTCTCTGGTTTGGGTGGCTCGGGTTGGCCCTGCCCCAGAGGTCTTGAGGGGGGGAGCGGGCACGTATCCCGGCCCGTGCCCTTCTCTGGTTTGGGTGGCTAGGGTTGGCCCTGCCCCAGAGGTCTTGAGGGGGGGAGCGGACGCGTAGCCCGGACCGTGCCCTTCTCTGGTTTGGGTGGCTATGGTTGGCCCTGCCCCAGAGGTCTTGAGGGGGGGAGCGGGCGCGTAGCCCGGCCCGTGCCCTTCTCTGGTTTGGGTGGCTAGGGTTGGCCCTGCCCCAGAGGTCTTGAGGGGGGGAGCGGGCGCGTAGCCCGGCCCGGGCCCTTCTCTGGTTTGGGTGGCTAGGGTTGGCCCTGCCCCAGAGGTCTTGAGGGGGGGAGCGGGCGCGTAGCCCGTCCCGTGCCCTTCTCTGGTTTGGGTGGCTAGGGTTGGCCTTGCCCCAGAGGTCTTGAGGGGGGGGAGCGGGCGCGTAGCCCGGCCCGTGCCCTTCTCTGGTTTCGGTGGCTAGGGTTGGCCCTGCCCCAGAGGTCTTGAGGGGGGGAGCGGGCGCGTAGCCCGGCCCGTGCCCTTCTCTGGTTTGGGTGGCTAGGGTTGGCCCTGCCCCAGAGGTCTTGAGGGGGGGAGCGGGCGCGTAGCCCGGCCCGTGCCCTTCTCTGGTTTGGGTGGCTAGGGTTGGCCCTGCCCCAGAGGTCTTGAGGGGGGGGAGCGGGCGTGTAGCCCGGCCCGTGCCCTTCTCTGGTTTGGGTGGCTAGGGTTGGCCCTGCCCCAGAGGTCTTGAGGGGGGGAGCGGGCGCGTAGCCCGGCCCGTGCCCTTCTCTGGTTTGGGTGGCTAGGGTTGGCCCTGCCCCAGAGGTCTTGAGGGGGGGAGCGGGCGCGTAGCCCGGCCCGTGCCCTTCTCTGGTTTGGGTGGCTAGGGTTGGCCCTGCCCCAGAGGTCTTGAGGGGGGAGCGGGCGCGTAGCCCGGCCCGTGCCCTTCTCTGGTTTGGGTGGCTAGGGTTGGCCCTGCCCCAGAGGTCTTGAGGGGGGGAGCGGGCGCGTAGCCCGGCCCGTGCCCTTCTCTGGTTTGGGTGGCTAGGGTTGGCCCTGTCCCAGAGGTCTTGAGGGGGGGAGCGGGCGCGTAGCCCGGCCCGTGCCCTTCTCAAGTTTGGGTGGCTAGGGTTGGCCCTGCCCCATAGGTCTTGAGGGGGGGAGCGGGCGCGTAGCCCGGCCCGTTCCCTTTTCTGGTTTGGGTGGCTAGGGTTGGCCCTGCCCAAGAGGTCTTGAGGGGGGGAGCGGGCACGTAGCCCGGCCCGTGCCCTTCTCTGGTTTAGTTGGCTAGGGTTGGCCCTGCCCCAGAGGTCTTGAGGGGGGAAGCGGGCGCGTAGCCCGGCCCGTGCCCTTCTCTGGTTTGGGTGGCTCGGGTTGGCCCTGCCCCAAAGGTCTTGAGGGGGGGAGTGGGCGCGTATCCCGGCCCGTGCCCTTCTCTGGTTTGGGTGGCTAGGGTTGGCCCTGCCCCAGAGGTCTTGAGGGGGGGAGCGGACGCGTAGCCCGGCCCGTGCCCTTCTCTGGTTTGGGTGGCTAGGGTTGGCCCTGCCCCAGAGGTCTTGAGGGGGGAGCGGGCGCGTAGCCCGGCCCGTGCCCTTCTCTGGTTTGGGTGGCTAGGGTTGGCCCTGCCCCAGAGGTCTTGAGGGGGGGGAGCGGGCGCGTAGCCCGGCCCGTGCCCTTCTCTGGTTTGGGTGGCTAGGGTTGGCCCTGCCCCAGAATTCTTGAGTGGGGGGAGCGGGCGCGTAGCCCGGCCCGTGCCCTTATCTGGTTTGGGTGGCTAGGGTTGGCCCTGCCCCAGAGGTCTTGAGGGGGGAGCGGGCGCGTAGCCCGTCCCGTGCCCTTCTCTGGTTTGGGTGGCTAGGGTTGGCCCTGCCCCAGAGGTCTTGAGGGGGGGAGCGGGCGCGTAGCCCGGACCGTGCCCTTCTCTGGTTTGGGTGGCTAGGGTTGGCCCTGCCCCAGAGGTCTTGAGGGGGGGAGCGGGCGCGTAGCCCGGCCCGTGCCCTTCTCTGGTTTGGGTGGCTAGGGTTGGCCTTGCCCCAGAGGTCTTGAGGGGGGAGCGGGCGCGTAGCCCGGCCCGTGCCCTTCTCTGGTTTGGGTCGCTAGGGTTGGCCCTACCCCAGAGGTCTTGAGGGGGGGAGCGGGCGCGTAGCCCGGCCCGTTCCCTTCTCTGGTTTGGGTGGCTAGGGTTGGCACTGCCCCATAGGTCTTGAGGGGGGAGCGGGCGCGTAGCCCGGCCCGTGCCCTTCTCTGGTTTCGGTGGCTAGGGTTGGCCCTGCCCCAGAGGTCTTGAGGGGGGGAGCGGGCGCGTAACCCGGCCCGTGCCCTTCTCTGGTTTGGGTGGCTAGGGTTGGCCCTGCCCCAGAGGTCTTGAGGCGCGTAGCCCGGCCCGTGCCCTTCTCTGGTTTGGTTGGCTAGGGTTGGCCCTGCCCCAGAGGTCTTGAGGGGGGGAGCGGGCGCGTAGCCCGGCCCGTGCCCTTCTCTGGTTTGGGTGGCTAGGGTTGGCCCTGCCCCAGAGGTCTTGAGGGGGGGAGCGGGCGCGTAGCCCGGCCCGTGCCCTTCTCTGGTTTGGGTGGCTAGGGTTGGCCCTGCCCCAGAGGTCTTGAGGGGGGGAGCGGGCGCGTAGCCCGGCCCGTGCCCTTCTCTGGTTTGGGTGGCTAGGGTTGGCCCTGCCTCAGAGGTCTTGAGGGGGGGGGGGAGCGGGCGCGTAGCCCGGACCGTGCCCTTCTCTGGTTTGGGTGGCTAGGGTTGGCCCTGCCCCAGATGTCTTGAGGGGGGGAGCGGGCGCGTAGCCCGGCCCGTGCCCTTCTCTGGTTTGGGTGGCTAGGGTTCGCCCTGCCCCAGAGGACTTGAGGGGGGGAGCGGGCGAGTAGCCCGGCCCGTGCCCTTCTCTGGTTTGGGTGGCTAGGGTTGGCCCTGCCCCAGAGGTCTTGAGGGGGGGAGCGGGCGCGTATCCCGGCCCGTGCCCCAGATGTCTTGAGGGGGGGAGCGGGCGCGTAGCCCGGCCCGTGCCCTTCTCTGGTTTGGGTGGCTAGGGTTGGCCCTGCCCCAGAGGTCTTGAGGGGGGGGGGGCGGGCGCGTAGCCCGGCCCGTGCCCTTCTCTGGTTTGGGTGGCTAGGGTTGGCCCTGCCCCAGAGGTCTTGAGGGGGGGAACGGGCGCGTCGCCCGGCCCGTGCCCTTCTCTGGTTTGGGTGGCTAGGGTTGGCCCTACCCCAGAGGTCTTGAGGGGGGGAGCGGGCGCATAGCCCGGCCCGTGCCCTTCTCTGGTTTGGGTGGCTAGGGTTGGCCCTGCCCAGAGGTCTTGAGGGGGGAGCGGGCGCGTAGCCCGGCCCGTGCCCTTCTCTGGTTTGGGTGGCTAGGGTTGGCCCTGCCCCAGAGGTCTTGAGGGGGGGAGCGGGCGCGTAGCACGGCCCGTGCCCTTCTCTGGTTTGGGTGGCTTGGGTTGGCCCTGCCCCAGAGGTCTTGAGGGGGGAGCGGGCGCGTAGCCCGTCCCGTGCCGTTCTCTGGTTTGGGTGGCTAGGGTTGGCCCTGCCCCAGAGGTCTTGAGGGGGTAGCGGGCGCGTAGCCTGGCCCGTGCCCTTATCTGGTTTGGGTGGCTAGGGTTGGCCCTGCCCTAGAGGTCTTGAGGGGGGGGGGGAGCGGGCGCGTAGCCCGGCCCGTGCCCTTCTCTGGTTTGGGTGGCTAGGGTTGGCCCTGCCCCAGAGGTCTTGAGGGGGGGAGCGGGCGCATAGCACGGCCCGTGCCCTTCTCTGGTTTGGGTGGCTAGGGTTGGCCCTGCCCCAGAGGTCTTGAGGGGGGGGCGCGGGCGCGTAGCACGGCCCGTGCCCTTCTCTGGTTTGGGTGGCTAGGGTTGGCCCTGCCCCAGAGGTCTTGAGGGGGGAGCGGGCGCGTAGCCCGGCCCGTGCCCTTCTCTGGTTTGGGTGGCTAGGGTTGGCCCTGCCCCAGAGGTCTTGAGGGGGGGAGCGGGCGCGTAGCCCGGCCCGTGCCCTTCTCTGGTTTGGGTGGCTAGGGTTGGCCCTGCCCCAGAGGTCTTGAGGGGGGGGAGCGGGCACGTAGCCCAGCCCGTGCCCTTCTCTGGTTTGGGTGGCTAGGGTTGGCCCTGCCCCAGAGGTCTTGAGGGGGGGAGCGGGCGCGTAGCCCGGCCCGTGCCCTTCTCTGGTTTGGGTGGCTAGGGTTGGCCCTGCCCCAGAGGTCTTGAGGGGGGGAGCGGGCGCGTAGCCCGGCCCGTGCCCTTCTCTGGTTTGGGTGGCTAGGGTTGGCCCTGCCCCAGAGGTCTTGAGGGGGGGAGCGGGCGCGTAGCCCGGCCCGTGCCCTTCTCTGGTTTGGGTGGCTAGGGTTCGCCCGGCCCCAGATGTCTTGAGGGGGGAGCGGGCGCGTAGCCCGTCCCGTGCCCTTCTCTGGTTTGGGTGGCTAGGGTTGGCCCTGCCCCAGAGGTCTTGAGGGGGGGGGAGCGGGCGCGTAGCCCGGCCCGTGCCCTTCTCTGGTTTGGGTGGCTAGGGTTGGCCCTGCCCCAGAGGTCTTGAGGGGGGGAGCGGGTGCGTAGCCCGGCCCGTGCCCTTCTCTGGTTTGGGTGGCTAGGGTTGGCCCTGCCCCAGAGGTCTTGAGGGGGGGGAGCGGGCGCGTAGCCCGGCCCGTGCCCTTCTCTGGTTTGGGTGGCTAGGGTTGGCCCTGCCCCAGAGGTCTTGAGGGGGGGGGGGAGTGGGCGCGTAGCCCGGCCCGTGCCCTTATCTGGTTTGGGTGGCTTGGGTTGGCCCTGCCCCAGAGGTCTTGAGGGGGGGAGCGGGCGCGTAGCCCGGCCCGTGCCCTTCTCTGGTTTGGGTGGCTAGGGTTGGCCCTGCCCCAGAATTCTTGAGTGGGGGGAGCGGGCGCGTAGCCCGGCCCGTGCCCTTATCTGGTTTGGGTGGCTAGGGTTGGCCCTGCCCCAGAGGTCTTGAGGGGGGAGCGGGCGCGTAGCCCGTCCCGTGCCCTTCTCTGGTTTGGGTGGCTAGGGTTGGCCCTGCCCCAGAGGTCTTGAGGGGGGGAGCGGGCGCGTAGCCCGGACCGTGCCCTTCTCTTGTTTGGGTGGCTAGGGTTGGCCCTGCCCCAGAGGTCTTGAGGGGGGGAGCGGGCGCGTAGCCCGGCCCGTGCCCTTCTCTGGTTTGGGTCGCTAGGGTTGGCCCTGCCCCAGAGGTCTTGAGGGGGGGAGCGGGCGCGTAGCCCGGCCCGTGCCCTTCTCTGGTTTGGGTGGCTAGGGTTGGCCCTGCCCCATAGGTCTTGAGGGGGGAGCGGGCGCGTAGCCCGGCCCGTGCCCTTCTCTGGTTTCGGTGGCTAGGGTTGGCCCTGCCCCAGAGGTCTTGAGGGGGGGAGCGGGCGCGTAACCTGGCCCGTGCCCTTCTCTGGTTTGGGTGGCTAGGGTTGGCCCTGCCCCAGAGGTCTTGAGGCGCGTAGCCCGGCCCGTGCCCTTCTCTGGTTTGGTTGGCTAGGGTTGGCCCTGCCCCAGAGGTCTTGAGGGGGGGAGCGGGCGCGTAGCCCGGCCCGTGCCCTTCTCTGGTTTGGGTGGCTAGGGTTGGCCCTGCCCCAGAGGTCTTGAGGGGGGGAGCGGGCGCGTAGCCCGGCCCGTGCCCTTCTCTGGTTTGGGTGGCTAGGGTTGGCCCTGCCCCAGAGGTCTTGAGGGGGGGAGCGGGCGCGTAGCCCGGCCCGTGCCCTTCTCTGGTTTGGGTGGCTAGGGTTGGCCCTGCCCCAGAGGTCTTGAGGGGGGGGGGGGGAGCGGGCGCGTAGCCCGGACCGTGCCCTTCTCTGGTTTGGGTGGCTAGGGTTGGCCCTGCCCCAGATGTCTTGAGGGGGGGAGCGGGCGCGTAGCCCGGCCCGTGCCCTTCTCTGGTTTGGGTGGCTAGGGTTCGCCCTGCCCCAGAGGACTTGAGGGGGGGAGCGGGCGAGTAGCCCGGCCCGTGCCCTTCTCTGGTTTGGGTGGCTAGGGTTGGCCCTGCCCCAGAGGTCTTGAGGGGGGGAGCGGGCGCGTATCCCGGCCCGTGCCCCAGATGTCTTGAGGGGGGAGCGGGCGCGTAGCCTGGCCCGTGCCCTTCTCTGGTTTGGGTGGCTAGGGTTGGCCCTGCCCCAGAGGTCTTGAGGGGGGGAGCGGGCGCGTATCCCGGCCCGTGCCCTTCTCTGGTTTGGGTGGCTAGGGTTGGCCCTGCCCCAGAGGTCTTGAGGGGGGGGGAGTGGGCGCGTAGCCCGGCCCGTGCCCTTATCTGGTTTGGGTGGCTAGGGTTGGCCCTGCCCCAGAGGTCTTGAGGGGGGGAGCGGGCGCGTAGCCCGGCCCGTGCCCTTCTCTGGTTTGGGTGGCTAGGGTTGGCCCTGCCCCAGAATTCTTGAGTGGGGGGAGCGGGCGCGTAGCCCGGCCCGTGCCCTTATCTGGTTTGGGTGGCTAGGGTTGGCCCTGCCCCAGAGGTCTTGAGGGGGGAGCGGGCGCGTAGCCCGTCCCGTGCCCTTCTCTGGTTTGGGTGGCTAGGGTTGGCCCTGCCCCAGAGGTCTTGAGGGGGGAGCGGGCGCGTAGCCCGGCCCGTGCCCTTCTCTGGTTTGGGTGGCTAGGGTTGGCCCTGCCCCAGAGGTCTTGAGGGGGGGAGCGGGCGCGTAGCCCGGCCCGTGCCCTTCTCTGGTTTGGGTGGCTAGGGTTGGCCTTGCCCCAGAGGTCTTGAGGGGGGAGCGGGCGCGTAGCCCGGCCCGTGCCCTTCTCTGGTTTGGGTCGCTAGGGTTGGCCCTGCCCCAGAGGTCTTGAGGGGGGGAGCGGGCGCGTAGCCCGGCCCGTGCCCTTCTCTGGTTTGGGTGGCTAGGGTTGGCACTGCCCCATAGGTCTTGAGGGGGGAGCGGGCGTGTAGCCCGGCCCGTGCCCTTCTCTGGTTTCGGTGGCTAGGGTTGGCCCTGCCCCAGAGGTCTTGAGGGGGGGAGCGGGCGCGTAACCCGGCCCGTGCCCTTCTCTGGTTTGGGTGGCTAGGGTTGGCCCTGCCCCAGAGGTCTTGAGGCGCGTAGCCCGGCCCGTGCCCTTCTCTGGTTTGGTTGGCTAGGGTTGGCCCTGCCCCAGAGGTCTTGAGGGGGGGAGCGGGCGCGTAGCCCGGCCCGTGCCCTTCTCTGGTTTGGGTGGCTAGGGTTGGCCCTGCCCCAGAGGTCTTGAGGGGGGGAGCGGGCGCGTAGCCCGGCCCGTGCCCTTCTCTGGTTTGGGTGGCTAGGGTTGGCCCTGCCCCAGAGGTCTTGAGGGGGGGAGCGGGCGCGTAGCCCGGCCCGTGCCCTTCTCTGGTTTGGGTGGCTAGGGTTGGCCCTGCCCCAGAGGTCTTGAGGGGGGGGGGGGGGGAGCGGGCGCGTAGCCCGGACCGTGCCCTTCTCTGGTTTGGGTGGCTAGGGTTGGCCCTGCCCCAGATGTCTTGAGGGGGGGAGCGGGCGCGTAGCCCGGCCCGTGCCCTTCTCTGGTTTGGGTGGCTAGGGTTCGCCCTGCCCCAGAGGACTTGAGGGGGGGAGCGGGCGAGTAGCCCGGCCCGTGCCCTTCTCTGGTTTGGGTGGCTAGGGTTGGCCCTGCCCCAGAGGTCTTGAGGGGGGGAGCGGGCGCGTATCCCGGCCCGTGCCCCAGATGTCTTGAGGGGGGAGCGGGCGCGTAGCCCGGCCCGTGCCCTTCTCTGGTTTGGGTGGCTAGGGTTGGCCCTGCCCCAGAGGTCTTGAGGGGGGGAGCGGGCGCGTAGCCCGGCCCGTGCCCTTCTCTGGTTTGGGTGGCTAGGGTTGGCCCTGCCCCAGAGGTCTTGAGGGGGGGAGCGGGCGCGTCGCCCGGCCCGTGCCCTTCTCTGGTTTGGGTGGCTAGGGTTGGCCCTACCCCAGAGGTCTTGAGGGGGGGAGCTGGCGCGTAGCCCGGCCCGTGCCCTTCTCTGGTTTGGGTGGCTAGGGTTGGCCCTGCCCAGAGGTCTTGAGGGGGGAGCGGGCGCGTAGCCCGGCCCGTGCCCTTCTCTGGTTTGGGTGGCTAGGGTTGGCCCTGCCCCAGAGGTCTTGAGGGGGGAGCGGGCGAGTAGCCCGGCCCGTGCCCTTCTCTGGTTTGGGTGGCTTGGGTTGGCCCTGCCCCAGAGGTCTTGAGGGGGGAGCGGGCGCGTAGCCCGTCCCGTGCCGTTCTCTGGTTTGGGTGGCTAGGGTTGGCCCTGCCCCAGAGGTCTTGAGGGGGGTAGCGGGCGCGTAGCCAGGCCCGTGCCCTTCTCTGGTTTGGGTGGCTAGGGTTGGCCCTGCCCTAGAGGTCTTGAGGGGGGGGAGCGGGCGCGTAGCCCGGCCCGTGCCCTTCTCTGGTTTGGGTGGCTAGGGTTGGCCCTGCCCCAGAGGTCTTGAGGGGGGGAGCGGGCGCATAGCACGGCCCGTGCCCTTCTCTGGTTTGGGTGGCTAGGGTTGGCCCTGCCCCAGAGGTCTTGAGGGGGGGAGCGGGCGCGTAGCACGGCCCGTGCCCTTCTCTGGTTTGGGTGGATAGGGTTGGCCCTGCCCCAGAGGTCTTGAGGGGGGGAGCGGGCGCGTAGCCCGGCCCGTGCCCTTCTCTGGTTTGGGTGGCTAGGGTTGGCCCTGCCCCAGAGGTCTTGAGGGGGGGAGCGGGCGCGTAGCCCAGCCCGTGCCCTTCTCTGGTTTGGGTGGCTAGGGTTGGCCCTGCCCCAGAGGTCTTGAGGGGGGGAGCGGGCGCGTAGCCCGGCCCGTGCCCTTCTCTGGTTTGGGTGGCTAGGGTTGGCCCTGCCCCAGAGGTCTTGAGGGGGGGGGAGCGGGCGCGTAGCCCGGACCGTGCCCTTCTCTGGTTTGGGTGGCTAGGGTTGGCCCTGCCCCAGATGTCTTGAGGGGGGGGAGCGGGCGCGTAGCCCGGCCCGTGCCCTTCTCTGGTTTGGGTGGCTAGGGTTCGCCCTGCCCCAGAGGACTTGAGGGGGGGAGCGGGCGAGTAGCCCGGCCCGTGCCCTTCTCTGGTTTGGGTGGCTAGGGTTGGCCCTGCCCCAGAGGTCTTGAGGGGGGGAGCGGGCGCGTATCCCGGCCCGTGCCCCAGATGTCTAGAGGGGGGAGCGGGCGCGTAGCCCGGCCCGTGCCCTTCTCTGGTTTGGGTGGCTAGGGTTGGCCCTGCCCCAGAGGTCTTGAGGGGGGGAGCGGGCGCGTATCCCGGCCCGTGCCCTTCTCTGGTTTGGGTGGCTAGGGTTGGCCCTGCCCCAGAGGTCTTGAGGGGGGGGGAGTGGGCGCGTAGCCCGGCCCGTGCCCTTATCTGGTTTGGGTGGCTAGGGTTGGCCCTGCCCCAGAGGTCTTGAGGGGGGGAGCGGGCGCGTAGCCCGGCCCGTGCCCTTCTCTGGTTTGGGTGGCTAGGGTTGGCCCTGCCCCAGAATTCTTGAGTGGGGGGAGCGGGCGCGTAGCCCGGCCCGTGCCCTTATCTGGTTTGGGTGGCTAGGGTTGGCCCTGCCCCAGAGGTCTTGAGGGGGGAGCGGGCGCGTAGCCCGTCCCGTGCCCTTCTCTGGTTTGGGTGGCTAGGGTTGGCCCTGCCCCAGAGGTCTTGAGGGGGGAGCGGGCGCGTAGCCCGGCCCGTGCCCTTCTCTGGTTTGGGTGGCTAGGGTTGGCCCTGCCCCAGAGGTCTTGAGGGGGGGAGCGGGCGCGTAGCCCGGCCCGTGCCCTTCTCTGGTTTGGGTGGCTAGGGTTGGCCTTGCCCCAGAGGTCTTGAGGGGGGAGCGGGCGCGTAGCCCAGCCCGTGCCCTTCTCTGGTTTGGGTCGCTAGGGTTGGCCCTGCCCCAGAGGTCTTGAGGGGGGGAGCGGGCGCGTAGCCCGGCCCGTGCCCTTCTCTGGTTTGGGTGGCTAGGGTTGGCACTGCCCCATAGGTCTTGAGGGGGGAGCGGGCGTGTAGCCCGGCCCGTGCCCTTCTCTGGTTTCGGTGGCTAGGGTTGGCCCTGCCCCAGAGGTCTTGAGGGGGGGAGCGGGCGCGTAACCCGGCCCGTGCCCTTCTCTGGTTTGGGTGGCTAGGGTTGGCCCTGCCCCAGAGGTCTTGAGGCGCGTAGCCCGGCCCGTGCCCTTCTCTGGTTTGGTTGGCTAGGGTTGGCCCTGCCCCAGAGGTCTTGAGGGGGGGAGCGGGCGCGTAGCCCGGCCCGTGCCCTTCTCTGGTTTGGGTGGCTAGGGTTGGCCCTGCCCCAGAGGTCTTGAGGGGGGGAGCGGGCGCGTAGCCCGGCCCGTGCCCTTCTCTGGTTTGGGTGGCTAGGGTTGGCCCTGCCCCAGAGGTCTTGAGGGGGGGAGCGGGCGCGTAGCCTGGCCCGTGCCCTTCTCTGGTTTGGGTGGCTAGGGTTGGCCCTGCCCCAGAGGTCTTGAGGGGGGGGGGGAGCGGGCGCGTAGCCCGGACCGTGCCCTTCTCTGGTTTGGGTGGCTAGGGTTGGCCCTGCCCCAGATGTCTTGAGGGGGGGAAGCGGGCGCGTAGCCCGGCCCGTGCCCTTCTCTGGTTTGGGTGGCTAGGGTTCGCCCTGCCCCAGAGGACTTGAGGGGGGGAGCGGGCGAGTAGCCCGGCCCGTGCCCTTCTCTGGTTTGGGTGGCTAGGGTTGGCCCTGCCCCAGAGGTCTTGAGGGGGGGAGCGGGCGCGTATCCCGGCCCGTGCCCCAGATGTCTTGAGGGGGGAGCGGGCGCGTAGCCCGGCCCGTGCCCTTCTCTGGTTTGGGTGGCTAGGGTTGGCCCTACCCCAGAGGTCTTGAGGGGGGGAGCTGGCGCGTAGCCCGGCCCGTGCCCTTCTCTGGTTTGGGTGGCTAGGGTTGGCCCTGCCCAGAGGTCTTGAGGGGGGAGCGGGCGCGTAGCCCGGCCCGTGCCCTTCTCTGGTTTGGGTGGCTAGGGTTGGCCCTGCCCCAGAGGTCTTGAGGGGGGAGCGGGCGAGTAGCCCGGCCCGTGCCCTTCTCTGGTTTGGGTGGCTTGGGTTGGCCCTGCCCCAGAGGTCTTGAGGGGGGAGCGGGCGCGTAGCCCGTCCCGTGCCGTTCTCTGGTTTGGGTGGCTTGGGTTGGCCCTGCCCCAGAGGTCTTGAGGGGGTAGCGGGCGCGTAGCCCGGCCCGTGCCCTTCTCTGGTTTGGGTGGCTAGGGTTGGCCCTGCCCCAGAGGTCTTGAGGGGGGGAGCGGGCGCGTAGCCCGGCCCGTGCCCTTCTCTGGTTTGGGTGGCTAGGGTTGGCCCTGTCCCAGAGGTCTTGAGGGGGGGAGCGGGTGCGTAGCCCGGCCCGTGCCCTTCTCTGGTTTGGGTGGCTAGGGTTGGCCCTGCCCCATAGGTCTTGAGGGGGGGAGCGGGCACGTATCCCGGCCCGTGCCCTTCTCTGGTTTGGGTGGCTAGGGTTGGCCCTGCCCCAGAGGTCTTGAGGGGGGGAGCGGGCGCGTAACCCGGCCCGTGCCCTTCTCTGGTTTGGGTGGCTAGGGTTGGCCCTGCCCCAGAGGTCTTGAGGGGGGGAGCGGGCGCGTAGCCCGGCCCGTGCCCTTCTCTGGTTTGGGTGGCTAGGGTTGGCCCTGCCCCAGAGGTATTGAGGGGGGGAGCGGGCGCGTATCCCGGCCCGTGCCCTTCTCTGGTTTGGGTGGCTAGGGTTAGGCCCTGCCCCAGAGGTCTTGAGGGGGGGAGCGGGCGCGTAACCCGGCCCGTGCCCTTCTCTGGTTTGGGTGGCTAGGGTTGGCCCTGCCCCAGAGGTCTTGAGGGGGGGAGCGGGCGCGTAGCCCGGCCCGTGCCCTTCTCTGGTTTCGGTGGCTAGGGTTGGCCCTGCCCCAGAGGTCTTGAGGGGGGGGAGCGGGCGCGTAGCCCGGCCCGTGCCCTTCTCTGGTTTGGGTGGCTAGGGTTGGCCCTGCCCCAGAAGTCTTGAGGCGCGTAGCCCGGCCCGTGCCCTTCTCTGGTTTGGGTGGCTAGGGTTGGCCCTGCCCCAGAGGTCTTGAGGGGGGGAGCGGGCGCGTAGCCCGGCCCGTGCCCTTCTCTGGTTTGGGTGGCTAGGGTTGGCCCTGCCCCAGAGGTCTTGAGGGGGGGAGCGGGCGCGTAGCCCGGCCCGTGCCCTTCTCTGGTTTGGGTGGCTAGGGTTGGCCCTGCCCCAGAGGTCTTGAGGGGGGGAGCGGGCGCGTAGCCCGGCCCGTGCCCTTCTCTGGTTTGGGTGGCTAGGGTTGGCCCTGCCCCAGAGGTCTTGAGGGGGGGAGCGGGCGCGTAGCCCGGCCCGTGCCCTTCTCTGGTTTGGGTGGCTAGGGTTGGCCCGGCCCCAGAGGTCTTGAGGGGGGGAGCGGGCACGTAGCCCGTCCCGTGCCCTTCTCTGGTTTGGGTGGCTAGGGTTGGCCCTGCCCCAGAGGTCTTGAGGGGGGGAGCGGGCGCGTAGCCCGTCCCGTGCCCTTCTCTGGTTTGGGTGGCTAGGGTTGGCCCTGCCCCAGAGTTCTTGAGGGGGGGAGCGGGCGCGTAGCCCGGCCCGTGCCCTTCTCTGGTTTGGGTGGCTAGGGTTGGCCCTGCCCCAGAGGTCTTGAGGCGGGGAGCGGGCGCGTAGCCCGGCCCGTGCCCTTCTCTGGTTTGGGTGGCTAGGGTTGGCCCTGCCCCAGAGGTCTTGAGGGGGGGAGCGGGCGCGTAGCCCGGCCCGTGCCCTTCTCTGGTTTGGGTGGCTAGGGTTGGCCCTGCCCCAGAGGTCTTGAGGGGGGGAGCGGGCGCGTAGCCCGGCCCGTGCCCTTCTCTGGTTTGGGTGGCTCGGGTTGGCCCTGCCCCAGAGGTCTTGAGGGGGGGAGCGGGCGCGTAGCCCGGCCCGTGCCCTTCTCTGGTTTGGGTGGCTAGGGTTGGCCCTGCCCCAGAGGTCTTGAGGGGGGGAGCGGGCGCGTAGCCCGGCCCGTGCCCTTCTCTGGTTTGGGTGGCTAGGGTTGGCCCTGCCCCAGAGGTCTTGAGGGGGGGAGCGGGCGCGTAGCCCGGCCCGTGCCCTTCTCTGGTTTGGGTCGCTAGGGTTGGCCCTGCCCCAGAGGTCTTGAGGGGGGGAGCGGGCGCGTAGCCCGGCCCGTGCCCTTCTCTGGTTTGGGTGGCTAGGGTTGGCCCTGCCCCAGAGGTATTGAGGGGGGGAGCGGGCGCGTATCCCGGCCCGTGCCCTTCTCTGGTTTGGGTGGCTAGGGTTGGCCCTGCCCCAGAGGTCTTGAGGGGGGGAGCGGGCGCGTAACCCGGCCCGTGCCCTTCTCTGGTTTGGGTGGCTAGGGTTGGCCCTGCCCCAGAGGTCTTGAGGGGGGGAGCGGGCGCGTAGCCCGGCCCGTGCCCTTCTCTGGTTTCGGTGGCTAGGGTTGGCCCTGCCCCAGAGGTCTTGAGGGGGGGGGGAGCGGGCGCGTAGCCCGGCCCGTGCCCTTCTCTGGTTTGGGTGGCTAGGGTTGGCCCTGCCCCAGAAGTCTTGAGGCGCGTAGCCCGGCCCGTGCCCTTCTCTGGTTTGGGTGGCTAGGGTTGGCCCTGCCCCAGAGGTCTTGAGGGGGGGAGCGGGCGCGTAGCCCGGCCCGTGCCCTTCTCTGGTTTGGGTGGCTAGGGTTGGCCCTGCCCCAGAGGTCTTGAGGGGGGGAGCGGGCGCGTAGCCCGGCCCGTGCCCTTCTCTGGTTTGGGTGGCTAGGGTTGGCCCTGCCCCAGAGGTCTTGAGGGGGGGAGCGGGCGCGTAGCCCGGCCCGTGCCCTTCTCTGGTTTGGGTGGCTATGGTTGGCACTGCCCCAGAGGTCTTGAGGGGGGAGCGGGCGCGTAGCCCGGCCCGTGCCCTTCTCTGGTTTGGGTGGCTCGGGTTGGCCCTGCCCCAGAGGTCTTGAGGGGGGGAGCGGGCGCGTATCCCGGCCCGTGCCCTTCTCTGGTTTGGGTGGCTAGGGTTGGCCCTGCCCCAGAGGTCTTGAGGGGGGGAGCGGACGCGTAGCCCGGACCGTGCCCTTCTCTGGTTTGGGTGGCTAGGGTTGGCCCTGCCCCAGAGGTCTTGAGGGGGGGAGCGGGCGCGTAGCCCGGCCCGTGCCCTTCTCTGGTTTGGGTGGCTAGGGTTGGCCCTGCCCCAGAGGTCTTGAGGGGGGGAGCGGGCGCGTTGCCCGGCCCGTGCCCTTCTCTGGTTTGGGTGGCTAGGGTTGGCCCTGCCCCAGAGGTCTTGAGGGGGGGAGCGGGCGCGTAGCCCGGCCCGTGCCCTTCTCTGGTTTGGGTGGCTAGGGTTGGCCCTGCCCCAGAGGTCTTGAGGGGGGGAGCGGGCGCGTAGCCCGGCCCGTGCCCTTCTCTGGTTTGGGTGGCTAGGGTTGGCCCTGCCCCAGAGGTCTTGAGGGGGGGAGCGGGCGCGTAGCCCGGCCCGTGCCCTTCTCTGGTTTGGGTGGCTAGGGTTGGCCCTGCCCCAGAGGTCTTGAGGGGGGGAGCGGGCGCGTAGCCCGGCCCGTGCCCTTCTCTGGTTTGGGTCGCTAGGGTTGGCCCTGCCCCAGAGGTCTTGAGGGGGGGAGCGGGCGCGTAGCCCGGCCCGTGCCCTTCTCTGGTTTGGGTGGCTAGGGTTGGCCCTGCCCCAGAGGTATTGAGGGGGGGAGCGGGCGCGTATCCCGGCCCGTGCCCTTCTCTGGTTTGGGTGGCTAGGGTTGGCCCTGCCCCAGAGGTCTTGAGGGGGGGAGCGGGCGCGTAACCCGGCCCGTGCCCTTCTCTGGTTTGGGTGGATAGGGTTGGCCCTGCCCCAGAGGTCTTGAGGGGGGGAGCGGGCGCGTAGCCCGGCCCGTGCCCTTCTCTGGTTTCGGTGGCTAGGGTTGGCCCTGCCCCAGAGGTCTTGAGGGGGGGAGCGGGCGCGTAGCCCGGCCCGTGCCCTTCTCTGGTTTGGGTGGCTAGGGTTGGCCCTGCCCCAGAAGTCTTGAGGCGCGTAGCCCGGCCCGTGCCCTTCTCTGGTTTGGGTGGCTAGGGTTGGCCCTGCCCCAGAGGTCTTGAGGGGGGGAGCGGGCGCGTAGCCCGGCCCGTGCCCTTCTCTGGTTTGGGTGGCTAGGGTTGGCCCTGCCCCAGAGGTCTTGAGGGGGGGAGCGGGCGCGTAGCCCGGCCCGTGCCCTTCTCTGGTTTGGGTGGCTAGGGTTGGCCCTGCCCCAGAGGTCTTGAGGGGGGGAGCGGGCGCGTAGCCCGGCCCGTGCCCTTCTCTGGTTTGGGTGGCTATGGTTGGCACTGCCCCAGAGGTCTTGAGGGGGGAGCGGGCGCGTAGCCCGGCCCGTGCCCTTCTCTGGTTTGGGTGGCTCGGGTTGGCCCTGCCCCAGAGGTCTTGAGGGGGGGAGCGGGCGCGTATCCCGGCCCGTGCCCTTCTCTGGTTTGGGTGGCTAGGGTTGGCCCTGCCCCAGAGGTCTTGAGGGGGGGAGCGGACGCGTAGCCCGGACCGTGCCCTTCTCTGGTTTGGGTGGCTAGGGTTGGCCCTGCCCCAGAGGTCTTGAGGGGGGGAGCGGGCGCGTAGCCTGGCCCGTGCCCTTCTCTGGTTTGGGTGGCTAGGGTTGGCCCTGCCCCAGAGGTCTTGAGGGGGGGAGCGGCCGCGTAGCCCGGCCCGGGCCCTTCTCTGGTTTGGGTGGATAGGGTTGCCCTGCCCCAGAGGTCTTGAGGGGGGGAGCGGGCGCGTAGCCCGTCCCGTGCCCTTCTCTGGTTTGGGTGGCTAGGGTTGGCCCTGCCCCAGAGGTCTTGAGGGGGGGAGCGGGCGCGTAGCCCGGCCCGTGCCCTTCTCTGGTTTCGGTGGCTAGGGTTGGCCCTGCCCCAGAGGTCTTGAGGGGGGGAGCGGGCGCGTAGCCTGGCCCGTGCCCTTCTCTGGTTTGGGTGGCTAGGTTTGGCCCTGCCCCAGAGGTCTTGAGGGGGGGAGCGGGCGCGTAGCCCGGCCAGTGCCCTTCTCTGGTTTGGGTGGCTAGGGTTGGCCCTGCCCCTGAGGTCTTGAGGGGGGGAGCGGGCGCGTAGCCCGGCCCGTGCCCTTCTCTGGTTTGGGTGGCTAGGGTTGGCCCTGCCCCAGAGGTGTTGAGGGGGGGAGCGGGTGCGTAGCCCGGCCCGTGCCCTTCTCTGGTTTGGGTGGCTAGGGTTGGCCCTGCCCCAGAGGTCTTGAGGGGGGGAGCGGGCACGTAGCCCGGCCCGTGCCCTTCTCTGGTTTGGGTGGCTAGGGTTGGCCCTGCCCCAGAGGTCTTAAGGGGGGGAGCGGGCGCGTAGCCCGGCCCGTGCCCTTCTCTGGTTTGGGTGGCTAGGGTTGGCCCTGCCCCAGAGGTCTTGAGGGGGGGGAGCGGGCGCGTAGCCCGGCCCGTGCCCTTCTCTGGTTTGGGTGGCTAGGGTTGGCCCTGTCCCAGAGGTCTTGAGGGGGGGAGCGGGTGCGTAGCCCGGCCCGTGCCCTTCTCTGGTTTGGGTGGCTAGGGTTGGCCCTGCCCCATAGGTCTTGAGGGGGGGAGCGGGCGCGTAGCCCGGCCCGTGCCCTTCTCTGGTTTGGGTGGCTAGGGTTGGCCCTGCCCCAGACGTCTTAAGGGGGGAGCGGGCGCGTAGCCCGGCCCGTGCCCTTCTCTGGGTTGGGTGGCTAGGGTTGGCCCTGCCCCAGAGGTGTTGAGGGGGGGAACGGGCGCGTAGCCCGGCCCGTGCCCTTCTCTGGTTTGGGTGGCTAGGGTTGGCCCTGCCCCAGTGGTCTTGAGGGGGGAGCGGTCGCGTAGCCCGGCCCGTGCCCTTCTCTGGGTTGGGTGGCTTGGGTTGGCCCTGCCCCAGAGTTCTTGAGGGGGGGAGCGGGCGCGTAGCCCGGCCCGTGCCCTTCTCTGGTTTGGGTGGCTAGGGTTGGCCCTGCCCCAGAGGTCTTGAGAGGGGGAGCGGGCGTGTAACGACTGCTTTTTATGTATTTGGATTTATTATAATATAATATATGTTTTGGTGAATTTTCTCCTCATGTGTGGTTTTCGTCTCCGTAGCTTTCATTTTCGATCGATTCGTCGTATTTTCTCGTTTCTTCCTTAGGATTGTCGATTCCGAAGTATGTCATTCGTGACGGACTTCATAACGGTCGTATCTTACTATTAGATCAAGCCTAGGAGTCTTAGGAATCGATCCCAGGGCCCCGCGCTCCGTATCGGAACTTTTCTGTGCTAATTAGCCGGTATAAGAAGGGGCACCGACCGACTAGATGACGATCCAGTCGGTCGGCAATCCTTCTTGGACCGACTAGTTAGCTTTCTAAATTTCTCAGGAGTTACTGTTTATCGTTAGTCGGTCTAAGAACGTTGGTTGACCGACTAGGTTGCAAACTAGTCGGTCAGCAATGCTTCTTGAACCGACTAACTCATCATCTTATTTTTGCAGCAGAGAGCCCCGGTGCCCGCTGGTCGTGGGGTGCCCCTCATTCCGCAGAAGCAGGCTTTTCAACAGGCCGCTCCGCTGAGGAGGCAGGCATTTCTGATGACTGAGGAGGAGGTTTTGGCCATGGATGAGGTCATTACAGGTAACTTTTGATCTAGATTGTTCCTTCCTTAATTAATTGATTGTTAAATTATGTGAATGCTTGTGTATGGTGTTGCTAGAGTAAGATTTGATTGATTAGACTGTTTGTTAGGTGTGGTTTTGGTTTGCACGTTCCCTGCCCGAGTCCTCTTTGACTCTGGTGCATCGATGTGCATTTTGGCCCAGAGCTTCGTGGAGAAGCATTCCTTGTCGACGTCCCCTCTCTCCAAGAGTTGGAACATCGTTACAGGGAATGGAGTAGTCACGGTGCATCGTGGATGCAGTCCTTGCTCTGTGGTGGTTTGTGGACATGAGCTTTATGCTGATTTTATTGTCCACAACATCACCAACTACGATGCGGTCTTTGGGATGGATTGGCTTGCGAGCTTCTATGCTACGATCGACTGCATGAGGAAGAAGGTGGTGTTCGAGATTCCCGGACATCCAGTGTTCGAGTTCAGTCGTGGTAGCAGTTTGCTTGGTCCTGTCAGATTTCGGGCCAGGCCGGTGGAGGCTGTGGCTATGCAGATGGAGCTGGAGTGGCCAGCTGTGGTGCGAGATTATGGCGACGTCTTCCCCGAGGAGATGTTTGGTTTGCCACCTGATCGAGCTTTAGAATTCTCTATCGATCTTGTTCCAGGTGCGCAGTCGATTTCGAAGGCGCCGTACCGTATGGCACCTGCAGAATTGGAAGAGTTGCGGAAGCAGTTGGATGAGCTGTTGCAGAAGGGTTATATTAATCCTAGCGTGTCTCCGTGGGGAGCACCGGTGTTGCTGGTTAAGAAGAAGGATGGTTCGCGTCGCATGTGCGTGGACTATCGGGAGTTGAATGCGGTGACCATTAAGAATAAATACCCGTTGCCTCACATCGATGATATTTTTGATCAGCTTGGAGGTTCGAGGGTGTTTTCTAAATTGGATTTGAGGAGTGGTTACCATCAGTTGAAGGTGAAGAAGGATGATGTTCCGAAGACAGCGTTCAGGACGAAGTATGGACACTATGAGTTTGTGGTTATGCCTTTCGGTGTAACTAACGCGCCCGCAGTTTTCATGAATCTGATGAACCTGATTTTCTACGACTTTTTGGATAAGTTTGTCGTTATCTTCATCGACGACATTCTGATCTATTCGAAGTCGGAGGAAGAGCATGCCTCGCACTTGAGGACGGTGTTGGAGATTTTGAGGAAGCATCGTTTGCATGCTAAGTTTTCGAAGTGAGAGTTTTGGCTGGATCGAGTTGCTTTTCTCGGGCATGTGGTGACTGGAGATGGTATTTCAGTGGATCCCGAGAAGATTCGGGCCATCAGGGAGTGGCCTGTTCCGTCGTCTGCGTCTGAGATCCGGAGTTTCCTTGGACTTGCTGGTTACTATCGGCGATTCATTAAGGAATTTTCTCGTATTGCTGAGCCGATGACCAGGTTGACGTGGAAGGATGTTGCTTATGTTTGGTCGGGTGATTGTGAGAGTGCTTTTGGTATTCTGAAGGAGAGGCTGACATGTGCCCCTATTCTTGTTGTGCCTGATCACAGCGGTGGATTTGAGATCTTTTGCGATGCTTCTGGCAAGGGTCTCGGTTGTGTGTTGCATCAGCATGGGCATGTTGTGGCGTATGCGTCACGTCAGCTTAAGGTTCATGAGAAGAATTACCCGACGCATGATTTGGAGTTGGCTGCCGTCGTGTTTGCTCTTAAGATTTGGAGGCACTTCTTGCTGAGTGAGAAAGTGAAGATTTTCACCGATCACAAAAGCTTGAAGTATATTTTCACTCAGAAGGAGCTCAACATGCGACAACGTCGATGGTTGGAGCTTATGGCGGATTATGAGATTGAATTGCAGTATCACCCTGGCAAGGTGAATGTGGTTCCAGATGCTTTGAGTAGGCTTCCAGCGGTGATGATGTTGACCTCGCAGTGGAGATTGCAGCAGGATTTTTGCGAGTCTGGTGTGGAGATTGTTCTTCCTGGGGAGGCTTCTTCGTTGATGTACATGCAGGTACAGTCGACGATCGTGGATCGGATTAAGGCTGGCCAGGCTGAGGGTCCGAAGCTGGTAAGGATTCGGGAGCAGGTGGAAGCCGGTCTGCGGACTGACTTTTTGATTCATGAGGATGGCTCGCTGAGGTTTGGAGCCAGGTTGTGTGTGCCCGCTGGGGATATCAGAGAGGAGTTGATGGTGGAGGCACACAGTTCGCCGTATTCTGTGCATCCTGGTGGCACCAAGATGTACCAGGATCTTCGTCTGAATTATTGGTGGCATGGTATGAAGAGGAGTGTGGCTCGGAGTGTAGCCAAGTGCTTGGTTTGCCAGCAAGTGAAGGCGGAGCATCAGTGCTCGGCCGGGTTGCTACAACCGCTTCCGATTTCGGAGTAGAAGTGGCAGCACATCACTATGGATTTCGTGACTGGACTACCTCGGAGTCCGAAGCAGAATGACGCGATTTGGGTAATCGTGGATCGGTTGACCAAATCTGCGCATTTTATTCCGTTCCGAGTGGGACAGTCCCCTAAGGCGCTGGCGAGGAGGTATATGGAGGAGGTCGTGCGACTTCATGGAGTCCCCGTGAGTATCGTGTCGGACAGAGACACGAGGTTCACATCTCAGTTTTGGCAGAGTTTGCAGAAGAGCTTGGGTACGCGTCTGAGTTTCAGCACGGCGTACCATCCACAGACGGATGGCCAGTCCGAGAGGACGATTCAGATTTTGGAAGACATGCTGAGGGCGTGCATGTTTGATTTCAAGGGTTCGTGGGAGGACCATCTGCATTTGGTGGAGTTTTCCTACAACAACAGCTTCCAGGCGAGTATTGGCATGGCGCCTTTCGCCGCTCTTTATGGGAGGAAATGTCGATCGCCATTGAGTTGGGATGACATTGGTGATCGGGAGTTGTTGGGACCAGAGATGATCGTGGAGGCCGTGGATATCGTCAGGAATATTCGGGAGAGGTTGAGGATTGCTCAGGACCGTTTTAAGCATTGGGCGGATGCTAAACGTCGTCCTTTGGAGTTTCAGCCGGGCGACCATGTGTTCTTGAAGATTTCCCCGAATCGTGGTGCGATTCGTTTTGGAAAGCGTGGAAAGTTGAGCCCGCGATACATTGGACCGTTTGACGTTTTGGAGAGGGTTGGCGAGGTAGCTTATCGCTTGGCCTTGCCGCCGTCTTTGGAAGGGGTTCACGATGTTTTCCATGTGTCGCAGCTTCGTCGATACATTAGCGATCCGTCTCATGCGGTGGATTTTTCGGAGATTACCGTTCGCCCCGATATGACGTATGACCAGCATCCAGTGCAGATTCTGGACAGGCGTCAGAAGTCGCTTCGGAACAAGATTGTCAATCTTGTGAGGGTGATGTGGCGACACGGCTCACCTGGAGAGTCTACTTGGGAGAATGAGGATGAGATGTGAGAGCGTTTCCCACTTTTGTTTTCGGACTCGTGAGTTTTTGGAAATTCAGAGGACGGAATTTTTCTTAAGTTGGGGAGGATGTAACGACTGCTTTTCATGTATTTGGATTTATTATAATATAATATATGTTTTGGTGAATTTTCTCCTCATGTGTGGTTTTCGTCTCCGTAGCTTTCATTTTCGATCGATTCGTCGTATTTTCTCGTTTCTTCCTTAGGATTGTCGATTCCGAAGTATGTCATTCGTGACGGACTTCATAACGGTCGTATCTTACTATTAGATCAAGCCTAGGAGTCTTAGGAATCGATCCCGGAGCCCCACGCTCCGTATCGGAACTTTTCTGTGCTCATTAGCCGGTATAAGAAGGGGCACCGACCGACTAGATGACGATCCAGTCGGTCGGCAATCCTTCTTGGACCGACTAGTTAGCTTTCTAAATTTCTCAGGAGTTACTGTTTATCGTTAGTCGGTCTAAGAACGTTGGTTGACCGACTAGGTTGCAAACTAGTCGGTCAGCAATGCTTCTTGAACCGACTAACTCATCATCTTATTTTTGTATCAGTTACTGTTTACTCTTAGTCGGTCTAAGAACGTTCATCGACCGACTAGATGCTAAACTAGTCGGTCAGTACTTGTTCATGGACCGACTAACTCTAGAATCCTATTTTCGTTCAGGAGTTACTGTTTGCACTTAGTCGGTCTGCGTTGATCGACCGACCGACTAGTTGCCAAACTAGTCGGCCAGTGGTTGCTCTTTGACCGACTAACTAGTGTTAAAACCCTAATTTCTGGGCAGCCACCAGCTCAACCTATTTAAACCCAACCCAAACGTTTTCTTCTTCCCCAACACGACCCAAAACCCTAAAAACTTCCCCCTTCAGCCCCCATCTTCCTCCAAGCTTCATTTCTTCATTCCAAGCCTCAAATCCATCATCCAAACCATCCATTCACTCCATCCACCTCTCATCTTCCCCAAATCTCCATCAAAACCCATCAAAATCCCCAAATCCCCCAAAACCCTAGTTTCCCCAAACTTCTCCATTTGCTTCCAGATCTGATCCTAGGGTTCCCCGGAGTGTTTCTTTCGCCTCCTCTCGGTAAGAAATCGATCTACCGTTGTTTTCATATCCTATTGTAATTTTTATGAAACCCTAATAAAATACTTGTGTTTTGATGATTGTTCCCCATAACAGCGATTCCCCGTAAGCTAGCATCCGCGGAAACGAATTTTCGTAACCGTCATCCCCGGTGATAGGCAAGTGAAACTTGCATCTCTTGATTTGGGCCATGTCTTAGGCCATTTACCATGCTTTAGCGTAAAAGAGACTAAACGGTGAAAGGATAGCCGTTTAGACGCCATTGACCTAGCTTGACAACGAAGATAGATCCGTCACCTTCATCATGCTTGTATGTCACGTTTAAATTCAATTAACGGTACGCGATTATCTGTTCATATCATCCCTGCATCTTTGACTGTCATGTTTAAATTCTATTAACGGTACGCAAATATCTGTTCATGTCATTGCATAGTGATTATTCATCGTGATTGCGTAGCACACGCTACAATACTATGTTTCCTGGCTCGTGTTCCAGAAGCGAGCCATGTAGTTTCTAACCCCAACGCTCGGATACCGGCTAGGTGCACCCCTATGCCAAACACACACTTCTTTTCCTGGCTCGTGACCAGAAGCGAGCATAATGAGTTGCTAACCACAACGCTCGACACACGTGGGTGGGGTAAGAGATAAGCGGACTGAGCCCGAGTTGGCTTGATCAGCCACTCCGGCCAGCAGGTGAAATCTCTAGTGTTTAAGTGATTGATAGTGATAGAGATAAACGGACTGAGCCACGAGCTGGCCAGCAAGTGGACTCTCTATGCACTAAGTGTTAAGTGATAAGTGATAAGTAATAAGTGATAAGTGATAAGTGATGAGTAATAAGTGATAAGTGATAAGTGATAAGTGATAAGTGATAAGTGTTAAATGATAAGTAATCAGTGATTTGGTAGCTTTTGCTACATTGTGTGTGCTTGCCTCTCTTTTGAACTGTTGCATCATACTTAACTGCCATGTCATTGCTTAACATTTAAATGCTAGGTTGTTAGTCACTTTCAATTTCCTTGCCCAAGTCTTTTTAGACTTGCTGACATGTGCCCCTTTCTCTTTTGGGTGACGCATGTTAGACCTTGAGCCTGAGTTGCTGGCTGAGGGTGAGGTGTTTGCGGACGCCGAGCTTGCGCCCGTGTTGGACGGGGAGTACGTGGACACTGGGGACCAGTCCTAGTGTCTTCGTGGTGTTTTACTTTTGTTAGACAGTTGTTTTGTTGTCGGTGCGTAGCACCTTTACTCTGTTATGTCGTTGCTTTGGTTTGGCCTTGTTCTGGGCCCTTAGACTCTTTCTTTTAGCCTGGTGGCTTTTCTGTGATGTTGAATACTTTGTGGACAACCGTGGGATTGGTATTTTATATCCGTCTCATATTATTATTATTGTTGTTGTTTCGTTTGCAATTACAGGGACCTGCTTATACTAAATTGACGCTTATCGGGTTTGGGGCTTCACCGCTCCACTCCCGTGCGGACCTTTTCACGTCTCGCCTCCATTTTAGGGAAGCGGGTCGTGACAGGGCGCGTAGCCCGGCCCGTGCCCTTCTCTGGTTTGGGTGGCTAGGGTTGGCCCTGCCCCAGAGGTGTTGAGGGGGGAGCGGGCGCGTAGCCCGGCCCGTGCCCTTCTCTGGTTTGGGTGGCTAGGGTTGGCCCTGCCCCAGAGGTCTTGAGGGGGGAAGTGGGCGCGTAGCCCGGCCCGTGCCCTTCTCTGGTTTGGGTGGCTAGGGTTGGCCCTGCCCCAGAGGTGTTGAGGGGGGGAGCGGGCGCGTAGCCCGGCCCGTGCCCTTCTCTGGTTTGGGTGGCTAGGGTTGGCCCTGCCCCAGAGGTGTTGAGGGGGGGAGCGGGCGCGTAGCCCGGCCCGTGCCCTTCTCTGGTTTGGGTGGCTAGGGTTAGCCCTGTTGGGTTTTATTAGATCCGGGGCTTACTTTCGACTAGTGCATTTGTTCGTCCTTCGCCCTACTTGAGAGCGAAGGCCGGACAACCTTGCACAAAATTTAACGCAGCGGAAGCGGAAAAATAAAGAAGAAAAACTTTATATAAACACTTTATATAAACTAGCCCTATCGTCATAAAAAAACCCGAGCCAAGAAAACGCTACTATCCCGGGGTTGGGTCCAGACCAACCCCTAAGGATACTACTATCTAATTAACTACATTAGCTACTGCAATTAAAATAATGCACATAAATTAAAACTAAGGTTGAGGAAACTCAACGTACCCGTAACTCTTGCCTTGCAGCAAAAGTGTTACCGAAGGCAATCAATTGCCCTTCCCGCATAAGCCGCTCCGATCCCAGCAACTACTTGCGCCGATCCCAGCAACTTCTGGTCGCCGAGCCAACCACTTGCTCCAGAAAGTTTCACTTGAATGGATCCAACGCCTAGACTTCAGATCCGATCTGAGTTCCTCCGATGCCTTGCTAGGGCTCGACCGGAACAAAGAATGAGAACGAGAACTTTTAATTTAGCTTCCAGATCAATGCTTGTTCTTAATTTGAACTGCATTGATCATCGGCTGGTTTAAGTTTCAATGAGGAGACCACCCTACTATTTATAGGGGGAGTGAGGAGCTCCTCAATTGAAACAATCGATGTGGGACTAAAATTGGGAATGGAATCTTATAGTTCAAAACTATAAAGAGCCATAGATAATTCGTTTCTCAAGCAAAACGTACACATCATATATGTAAATCGGAGTGCTCGACGAGACGAACGCATAGGAAGAAACGGCACCTGATTTGGACTTCGTTTGACCCTTCAAACTTGAGTTTTAAAATCCGATTTCAAAATTAATTGAACAACGCAATCAGCATCGCGTTCTTCGAGAGAAAATCATCCCAGTGCCACGTGGCACGCTCGGAGCGCGCCACGTGGCGCGCTCCCCCTGAAGACACGCCGCCCGCACAAATGCGGGCGGCATCAAATGGCCGTTGCGCCCGCACAAATGCGGGCGCAGCACGTGCGCGGGCCCCGCTGCGGGGCCCGCCTGACACGTGCGTCAGCTGACGCTGACGCCAGCACGCGTCAACGCACTGACGCGGAAAGTGGGGGGGTTTTTCACTCTGTTCTTTTATAAAAAGAACCCTGTAATTCCACTAATTACAAAAAAAACTCTAATGAGCATAACTTGCTCATTTGATCTCTGATTCAGGTGCGGTTTCTTCCTATGTTCTTCTTAGAATGTCCGCAACATTCCTAAGCATATGATGTCCCATTTATTTATTGTATCGTATACAAATGATCTGAGGGCACCATCCCTCAACATCTCCCACTTGCACTCAGGATCATTTATCCCGAGTACAAACGATCTGCAACTTCCTTGCAGTATTAGTTCTCATGCATCATCATGCATTATTCTCCTTTCTTTTACTAGACGTAAGACCACACTCTTTGTGAGACCCTACAGCCTGACCCTACTACAGGTTTGGGTTCGTGACCCTAGACGGCAGTGACCACGAGCAGTGGTTGCCGTCCCTGTTTCGGCATCATAATTATGTGGTTTAACCCATTGACAAAGTCGTCGGGACTACCAAGACTGTATCCGTGATGAATACCGCAGTTTTAATCCTTTCGTCAAGACTATGTTGTTTATTCAAGTTTAGGGCATGGTAACATGTCAACCCCACCAACTTGAAACCGGTCAGTTACATCGGTCTTTAGTTAAATACATGTTGAACTTCTTTCAACATACTTTGATCAAAGATTTTCACTAAGGCACCGAACCAACACATACAACACTAACTCTCCTTAATGAGAGAGACGAATCATTTCTTAGACACAACTCCCCTCACACGCTTCAAATGCCACCCAACCAAAATCCTTTCGACAAGTAAAGTCTTGAAGCTAGGAAAATGATCTAAGTGACACCATTCACATGCAGGTTTGTTCAATGTCTTCAAGTCATAGGACCAGCTTGCCTATCATCACAAAAAGTTATCATTGACATTTTAAATTAAGTTTAACCAAATGATAATCTTTTATGAGTCGTTCAGTGAACTCATTCTCTAATGAGCACCTGCGTCTTGTTTCTGACTTCACCAAGTCAAACGATTACGAGTCCATCGTTACTAATCCATAGTGAATACAAAGACACAATGGTCTTATCGATGTGTCGATATCCTTTTCTCGACATATCAATGACCACGAACCAGTTTAAGACTTTAAGCTCCAATCGGTAAAAACACTTTCTCATAATCGTGATCGGCATCAAGATAAATGTATACCTTGCTATAAGTCTAAGGAAATTATCTAAGTATATAAGATGACACGAATGCACAAAGATAATTAGATACCAATAAATTTATTTTATTCATGAATAAGATGTTTTTCAGGACAATGTGCCTCATAGGCATACAACTCTCAAAACATCTACCACTCACTACAAGGCCCATTCTTTATGGTATCTCATACCGCTTTTACACATTAGTTTCTCCAAACGATCACGTGCAAGGGCCTTTGTAAATGGATCAGCTAAATTCTCTTCAGACGAGACTCTGAGAATTTCTATGTCCTTCCTCTTCTCAATATCACGTATCAAATGATATTTTCGAAGAATGTGTCTGGATCTCTTGTGGAATCTGGGTTCTTTGACCAAACTCAATGTGGCATTGTTATCACAATACAACGGTATTGGATCTATAACAGTAGGCACCACTCCTAGCTGGCTCACAAATTTCCTAATCCAGACAGCTTCCTTTGCTGCATCATTGGCCGCTATATATTCGGCCTCCATAGTTGAATCAGCAACGGTGTCTTGCTTTGAACTCCTCCAGCTCACTGCACATCCGTTGAGAGTGAAAATGTATCCTGAAATTGACTTGCTGTCATCCACGTCACTCTGAAAGCTGGAATCCGTGAAGCCCTCAATTTTGAGTTCTTCACTTCCATAAATCAAAACTAGATCTCTTGTTCTTCGTAAGTACTTGAGAATCGTCTTGACTGCTTTCCAGTGTTCTTCTCCATAGTTAGACTGATATCGACTTACTGCACCTAGTGCAAAAGCGACATCGGGTCTGGTACATATCATGGAATACATGATCGATCCAACTGCCGAAGCATATGGAATATTGCTCATGCGTTCTCTTTCCAAGTCAGTCTTTGGAGACATCTTCTTGGAAAGACTTATTCCGTGATTTGCGGGTATAAACCCACCTTTACTGTTTTCCATGTTAAACCGTTTTAACACAGTATCAATGTACCTAGATTGGGAGAGTCCTAGCATCCTTTTAGATCTATCTCTATAGATCTTCACACCTAGTATGTAGGATGCTTCTCCCAAATCTTTCATGGAGAAGTTAGTTGATAACCAATCCTTAACAGACTTCAACATTGGTATGTTGTTACCTATTAAGAGAATGTCATTAACATAAAGTACGAGGATGACTAAATTGTTTCCACTGGTTTTCTTATAAACGCATGGCTCATCTTCATTTTTAATAAAATCAAACTCTTTGACCGTATTATCAAATCGGATGTTCCAGCTCCTGGATGCCTGCTTCAATCCATAAATGGATCTGTGCAGTCTACACGCTTTCCCGTTGCTCCCACTGACTTCGAAACCTTCCGGCTGAGACATGTAAATATGCTCTTCTAAATCACCATTTAGAAATGCAGTTTTTACATCCATCTGCCAGATTTCGTAGTTGTGATAGGCAGCAATAGCGAGTACAATCCGGATGGATTTGTGCATGGCTACGGGTGAGAAAGTTTCGTCATAATCTACACCTAGAATCTGACGATAACCTTTCGCAACAAGTCTAGCCTTGTACGTTTCTATTTTTCCATCTGCACCGATCTTCCTTTTGAAGATCCATTTGCAGCCAATAGGAACACTTCCCTTGGGCACATTCTCTAAAGTCCAAACTTTATTAATGTGCATGGAATCCATCTCAGATTTCATTGCATCCAGCCATTTCTTAGAGTCTCTACTCTGAATTGCTTCTTGGAAGCTAATAGGATCATCTTCAACTAAGATGCTATCCTCAACTCCTCCATCTACGAGAAATCCGTAGTATCTTTCTGGAGCTCGAGGAATCCTATTTGACTTCCTAATAATTGCTTCAGGAGCATTAGGCTCTGCCTCTCCCACTGGTTCCGCGATCTGTTCATGTGTTGATTCAGTCTCTAGACTTTCGTCCAGTTCTATTACCTCGCCATTAGACTCCTTCACAAGGAATTCCTTTTCAAGAAAGGTGGCGTGTTTGGACACAACAATCTTTTGTTGTTCCTGGTGATAGAAAATGTGTCCCGTCGAGTGACTAGGATATCCAATAAATCTACACATAACAGACCTATCCTCCAGTTTATCTGGATTAAGCTTCTTGACATACGCAGGACAACCCCATACCTTAATATGCTTAAGGTTTGGTTTCTTCCCGTTCCATATCTCATATGGTGTCATTGGCACGGATCTAGATGGAACTCTATTAAGGATATGGGTGGCAGTTTCTAGGGCATAGCCCCAAAGGGAGATAGGTAACCCAGAGTCACTCATCATTGATCGAACCATGTCTAACAAGGTACGATTCCTTCTCTCTGACACACCATTATGTTGAGGTGTGTAAGGAGGAGTGATCTGAGAGAGAATCCCATTCTCTTTTAAATGCGCAAGGAATTCATGGCTCAAGTATTCTCCTCCTCGATCAGATCGAAGAATTTTAATACTTTTGCCCGTCTGTTTTTCAACTTCGTTACGATACTCTTTGAATCGCTCAAATGTATCAGACTTGTGCTTCATCAAGAACACATGTCCGAACCTAGAGTGATCATCAGTAAAAGTAACAAAGTATGAATATCCTCCTTTCGCTAAAGTAGACATTGGTCCACATACATCAGAATGTACTAGACCCAAGAGTTCACTAACTCTTTCCCCTTTACCCGTAAAGGGAGTTTTAGCCATTTTACCTTTGAGACAAGACTCGCAAGTGTCGTACGACTCATAATTCGAGAGGTCAAGAGACCCCTCTTTATGCAACTTGCTAAGTCTTTTCTCTCCGATATGGCCTAGTCTACAGTGCCAAAGGAAAGTTTCATTAAAACTAGATTCCTTACGTTTTCGTGTGTTAACACTTAACACAACGTCATTAGACAGAGTGTATACACCATTATTCATTGTTCCAAATCCCAGCAGTTTATCATTAAAGAAAATGTTCATAACAGATTCATTAATGGTAAATTTATATCCGTCTTTGGCCAAAGCCGAAATGGAAATAACGTTGCATAGAAAATTTGGTATATAATAACATTGTTTCAAAAACAATGTGGCACCGTTTGCCATGGTGTGCTTTAGGTCTCCTACGGCTTTAGCAGCTACATTAGCTCCATTACCAACTTGAAGAACTATTTCGTCCTTTCCTAAGTTTCTAAATTTGCTCATACCTTGTAACAAATTACAAATGTGAGTACCCACACCAGTATCCAATACCCATGCGTTAGAAGTTACAGAAAGGACTATACTCTGTATAACTAATACCTTAGAAGTCGAGACATCAATATGTCCTTTCTTCTCTCCGTTAAGCCCAAAGTTTTCTAAGCAATCAATATTTAAACCAGTCAATTTATTATTCAGGATAAAATTCATATTCGTTTTCATGCTGCAAAGGACATAGAATGAATTTAGTGTAATTCATGATAAAATAATATAGTTAATATGGTTTTTAATTAACTATGGTCTCCCACTATTTTACGATCATTCTCGGAAATGAACGAATTTTAATATCTTAAAATATAGTGAAAGAGGGACCCAATCATCATGAACCTCACAACCTTGAGGAGACTCAACAAGTTGATTGGTTCCATGATTGGTAGACTAACTCTTAGTCAATCACATCACATGTGACTCCCTATCGATTCTTACCCACAGTTACTTATGATCTTGAGGAGACTCAACTAATCATAATGACTGGTCTAGTCAGACCCTTGATTTCGTGTTCAGATTTGACTTAGATCGATGCTCGAGGAGACCCGACGCATCGATTTGGGTCAAGTCCAGACTACATCACATGTATGTTGGAGTTTGTTCCTTAAAGAGAAACATGTCATAGCTTGAGGAGACTCAACAACTATAAATGTTTTCTTTGAGTTACAAAGCTCCAAAATCAAGGAGGGATACGAATTAATCTTTAACAAGATTTATAACGCATTGACTAGATATAACCAAAGCTAACACATTTTATTATCAGCAACTTTACGGTACAAGCGGGCATGACCAGGGTTAGGGCCGGGCAGGATCACTTGCGCCCAGCAAAGCTGAGTCGATCCACAACACCTTCCCTAACTACCTACCCATACCATTCTCCATTGAAAGTGCTAATGATAAAAAGTGTTATATTGATTTAATCTGGTTGTTATGATTTATTTAACTAGTTAATCCTATCAACTAGTCATAACCTATAATTCAAAATTATTAGGATGTGTTTCATAACTTTTATTAGAAACCTATCAACTATAGGATTTTAATAAATCACATCAGAATTGTTTCAACAAACAAGGGACAATCCTAATCATTCATTAGGATGTGTTATTTAAAATATTGTGAACAACATTTTAAAACATAGCCAAAGCTAGTCATTTAAATTTAATCAGATTAAAGATTTAAATGAATTTTAATGGCTAACCTTACAAGTCTTTCTTTTAGCAATTATCAAATAAAAGCAAAAAGAAACATAAAGACATTAATTATCACATAATTAAAAGGATCTAATCTTGGGTTTCAAAACAATTTTCGAAAAATTTGAAAAACAACATATAGTTAGTTCAAGACTAACTACAAGTTTTAATAACACGCATTTCATAAAAGCAGTATTTAGATAGTCTATGTTGCCTGGCTCTGATACCAATGTTGGGTTTTATTAGATCCGGGGCTTACTTTCGACTAGTGCATTTGTTCGTCCTTCGCCCTACTTGAGAGCGAAGGCCGGACAACCTTGCACAAAATTTAACGCAGCGGAAGCGGAAAAATAAAGAAGAAAAACTTTATATAAACACTTTATATAAACTAGCCCTATCGTCATAAAAAACCCCGAGCCAAGAAAACGCTACTATCCCGGGGTTGGGTCCAGACCAACCCCTAAGGATACTACTATCTAATTAACTACATTAGCTACTGCAATTAAAATAATGCACATAAATTAAAACTAAGGTTGAGGAAACTCAACGTACCCGTAACTCTTGCCTTGCAGCAAAAGTGTTACCGAAGGCAATCAATTGCCCTTCCCGCATAAGCCGCTCCGATCCCAGCAACTACTTGCGCCGATCCCAGCAACTTCTGGTCGCCGAGCCAACCACTTGCTCCAGAAAGTTTCACTTGAATGGATCCAACGCCTAGACTTCAGATCCGATCTGAGTTCCTCCGATGCCTTGCTAGGGCTCGACCGGAACAAAGAATGAGAACGAGAACTTTTAATTTAGCTTCCAGATCAATGCTTGTTCTTAATTTGAACTGCCTTGATCATCGGCTGGTGCAAGTTTCAATGAGGAGACCACCCTACTATTTATAGGGGGAGTGAGGAGCTCCTCAATTGAAACAGTCGATGTGGGACTAAAATTGGGAATGGAATCTTATAGTTCAAAACTATAAAGAGCCATAGATAATTCGTTTCTCAAGCAAAACGTACACATCATATATGTAAATCGGAGTGCTCGACGAGACGAACGCATAGGAAGAAACGGCACCTGATTTGGACTTCGTTTGACCCTTCAAACTTGAGTTTTAAAATCCGATTTCAAAATTAATTGAACAACGCAATCAGCATCGCGTTCTTCGAGAGAAAATCATCCCAGCGCCACGTGGCACACCCGGAGCGCGCCACGTGGCGCGCTCCCCAGAAGACACGCCGCCCGCACAAATGCGGGCGGCATCAAATGGCCGTTGCGCCCGCACAAATGCGGGCGCAGCACGTGCGCGGGCCCCGCTGCGGGGCCCGCCTGACACGTGCGTCAGCTGACGCTGACGCCAGCACGCGTCAGCGCACTGACGCGGAAAGTGGGGGGGGTTTTTCACTCTGTTCTTTTATAAAAAGAACCCTGTAATTCCACTAATTACAAAAAAAACTCTAATGAGCATAACTTGCTCATTTGATCTCTGATTCAGGTGCGGTTTCTTCCTATGTTCTTCTTAGAATGTCCGCAACATTCCTAAGCATATGATGTCCCATTTATTTATTGTATCGTATACAAATGATCTGAGGGCACCATCCCTCAACAGGCCCTGCCCCAGAGGTCTTGAGGGGGGGAGCGGGCGCGTAGCCTGGCCCGTGCCCTTCTCTGGTTTTGGTGGCTAGGGTTGGCCCTGCCCCAGAGGTGTTGAGGGGGGGAACGGCCGCGTAGCCCGGCCTGTGCCCTTCTCTGGTTTGGGTGGCTAGGGTTGGCCCTGCCCCAGAGGTCTTGAGGGGGGGAGCGGGCGCGTATCCCGGCCCGTGCCCTTCTCTGGTTTGGGTGGCTAGGGTTGGCCCTGCCCCAGAGGTCTTGAGGGGGGGAGCGGGCGCTAGCCCGGCCCGTGCCCTTCTCTGGTTTGGGTGGCTAGGGTTGGCCCTGCCCCAGAGGTCTTGAGGGGGGAGCGGGCGCGTAGCCCAGCCCGTGCCCTTCTCTGGTTTGGGTGGCTAGGGTTGGCCCTGCCCCAGAGGTCTTGAGGGGGGACCGGGCGCGTAGCCCGGCCCGTGCCCTTCTCTGGTTTGGGTGGCTAGGGTTGGCCCTGCCCCAGAGGTCTTGAGGGGGGAGCGGGCGTGTAGCCCGGCCCGTGCCCTTCTCTGGTTTGGGTGGCTAGGGTTGGCCCTGCCCCAGAGGTCTTGAGGGGGGGAGCGGGCGCGTAGCCCGGCCCGTGCCCTTCTCTGGTTTGGGTGGCTAGGGTTGGCCCTGCCCCAGAGGTCTTGAGGCGCGTAGCCCGGCCCGTGCCCTTCTCTGGTTTGGGTGGCTAGGGTTGGCCCTGCCCCAGAGGTCTTGAGGGGGGGAGCGGGCGCGTAGCCCGGCCCGTGCCCTTCTCTGGTTTGGGTGGCTAGGGTTGGCCCTGCCCCAGAGGTCTTGAGGGGGGGGAGCGGGCGCGTAGCCCGGCCCGTGCCCTTCTCTGGTTTGGGTGGCTAGGGTTGGCCCTGCCCCAGAGGTCTTGAGGGGGGGAGCGGGCGCGTAGCCCGGCCCGTGCCCTTCTCTGGTTTGGGTGGCTAGGGTTGGCCCTGCCCCAGAGGTCTTGAGGCGCGTATCTCGGCCCGTGCCCTTCTCTGGTTTGGGTGGCTAGGGTTGGCCCTGCCCCAGAGGTCTTGAGGGGGGAGCGGGCGCGTAGCCCGGCCCGTGCCCTTCTCTGGTTTGGGTGGCTAGGGTTGGCCCTGCCCCAGAGGTGTTGAGGGGGGAGCGGGCGCGTAGCCCGGCCCGTGCCCTTCTCTGGTTTGGGTGGCTAGGGTTGGCCCTGCCCCAGAGGTCTTGAGGGGGGGAGCGGGCGCGTAGCCCGGCCCGTGCCCTTCTCTGGTTTGGGTGGCTAGGGTTGGCCCTGCCCCAAAGGTCTTGAGGGGGGGAGCGGGCGCGTAGCCCGGCCCGTGCCCTTCTCTGGTTTGGGTGGCTAGGGTTGGCCCTGCCCCAAAGGTCTTGAGGGGGGAGCGGGCGCGTAGCCCGGCCCGTGCCCTTCTCTGGTTTGGGTGGCTAGGGTTGGCCCTGCCCCAGAGGTCTTGAGGGGGGGAGCGGGCGCGTAGCCCGGCCCGTGCCCTTCTCTGGTTTGGGTGGCTAGGGTTGGCCCTGCCCCAGAGGTCTTGAGGGGGGGGGGGGGGCGGGCGCGTAGCCCGGCCCGTGCCCTTCTCTGGTTTCGATGGCTAGGGTTGGCCCTGCCCCAGAGGTCTTGAGGGGGGGAGCGGGCGCGTAGCCTGGCCCGTGCCCTTCTCTGGTTTGGGTGGCTAGGGTTGGCCCTGCCCCAGAGGTCTTGAGGGGGGGAGCGGGCGCGTAGCCCGGCCCGTGCCCTTCTCTGGTTTGGGTGGCTAGGGTTGGCCCTGCCCCAGAGGTCTTGAGGGGGGGAGCGGGCGCGTAGCCCGGCCCGTGCCCTTCTCTGGTTTTGGTGGCTAGGGTTGGCCCTGCCCCAGAGGTGTTGAGGGGGGGAGCGGGTGCGTAGCTCGGCCCGTGCCCTTCTCTGGTTTGGGTGGCTAGGGTTGGCCCTGCCCCAGAGGTCTTGAGGGGGGGAGCGGGCGCGTAGCCCGGCCCGTGCCCTTCTCTAGTTTGGGTGGCCAGGGTTGGCCCTGCCCCAGTGGTCTTGAGGGGGGGAGCGGGCGCGTAGCCCGGCCCGTGCCCTTCTCTGGTTTGGGTGGCCAGGGTTGGCCCTGCCCCAGTGGTCTTGAGGGGGGAGCGGGCGCGTAGCCCGGCCCGTGCCCTTCTCTGGTTTGGGTGGCTAGGGTTGGCCCTGCCCCAGAGGTCTTGAGGGGGGAGCGGGCGCGTAGCCCGGCCCGTGCCCTTCTCTGGTTTGGGTGGCTAGGGTTGGCCTTGCCCCAGAGGTCTTGAGGGGGGGAGCGGGCTCGTAGCCCGGCCCGTGCCCTTCTCTGGTTTGGGTGGCTAGGGTTGGCCCTGCCCCAGAGGTCTTGAGGGGGGAGCGGGCGCGTAGCCCGGCCCGTGCCCTTCTCTGGTTTGGGTGGCTAGGGTTGGCCCTGCCCCAGAGGTCTTGAGGCGCGTAGCCCGGCCCGTGCCCTTCTCTGGTTTGGGTGGCTAGGGTTGGCCCTGCCCCAGAGGTCTTGAGGGGGGGAGCGGGCGCGTAGCCCGGCCCGTGCCCTTCTCTGGTTTGGGTGGCTAGGGTTGGCCCTGCCCCAGAGGTCTTGAGGGGGGGGAGCGGGCGCTAGCCCGGCCCGTGCCCTTCTCTGGTTTGGGTGGCTAGGGTTGGCCCTGCCCCAGAGGTCTTGAGGGGGCAGCGGGCGCGTAGCCCAGCCCGTGCCCTTCTCTGGTTTGGGTGGCTAGGGTTGGCCCTGCCCCAGAGGTCTTGAGGGGGGAGCGGGCGCGTAGCCCGGCCCGTGCCCTTCTCTGGTTTGGGTGGCTAGGGTTGGCCCTGCCCGAGAGGTCTTGAGGGGGGAGCGGGCGTGTAGCCCGGCCCGTGCCCTTCTCTGGTTTGGGTGGCTAGGGTTGGCCCTGCCCCAGAGGTCTTGAGGGGGGGAGCGGGCGCGTAGCCCGGCCCGTGCCCTTCTCTGGTTTGGGTGGCTAGGGTTGGCCCTGCCCCAGAGGTCTTGAGGGGGGGAACGGGCGCGTAGCCCGGCCCGTGCCCTTCTCTGGTTTGGGTGGCTAGGGTTGGCCCTGCCCCAGAGGTCTTGAGGGGGGAGCGGGCGCGTAGCCCGGCCCGTGCCCTTCTCTGGTTTGGGTGGTTAGGTTTGGCCCTGCCCCAGAGGTCTTGAGGGGGGGAGCGGGCGCGTAGCCCGGCCCGTGCCCTTCTCTGGTTTGGGTGGCTAGGGTTGGCCCTGCCCCAGAGGTCTTGAGGGGGGGAGCGGGCGCGTAGCCCGGCCCGTGCCCTTCTCTGGTTTGGGTGGCTAGGGTTGGCCCTACCCCAGAGGTCTTGAGGGGGGGAGCGGGTGCGTAGCCCGGCCCGTGCCCTTCTCTGGTTTGGGTGGCTAGGGTTGGCCATGCCCCAGAGGTCTTGAGGGGGGGAGCGGGCGCGTAGCCCGGCCCGTGCCCTTCTCTGGGTTGGGTGGCTAGGGTTGGCCCTGCCCCAGAGGTCTTGAGGGGGGGAGCGGGCGCGTAGCCCGGCCCGTGCCCTTCTCGGGTTTGGGTGGCTAGGGTTGGCCCTGCCCCAGAGGTGTTGAGGGGGGGAGTGGGCTTGAGGGGGGGAGCGGGCGCGTAGCCCGGCCCGTGCCCTTCTCTGGTTTGGGTGGCTAGGGTTGGCCCTGCCCCAGAGGTCTTGAGGGGGGGCGGGCGCGTAGCCCGGCCCGTGCCCTTCTCTGGTTTTGGTGGCTAGGGTTGGCCCTGCCCCAGAGGTCTTGAGGCGCGTAGCCCGGCCCGTGCCCTTCTCTGGTTTGGGTTGCTAGGGTTGGCCCTGCCCCAGAGGTCTTGAGGGGGCGGGCGCGTAGCCCGTCCCGTGCCCTTCTCTGGTTTGGGTGGCTAGGGTTGGCCCTGCCCCAGAGTTCTTGAGGGGGGGAGCGGGCGCGTAGCCCGGCCCGTGCCCTTCTCTGGTTTGGGTGGCTAGGGTTGGCCCTGCCCCAGAGGTCTTGAGGGGGGGAGCGGGCGCGTAGCCCGGCCCGTGCCCTTCTCTGGTTTGGGTGGCTAGGGTTGGCCCTGCCCCAGAGGTCTTGAGGGGGGGAGCGGGCACGTAGCCCGGCCCGTGCCCTTCTCTGGTTTGGGTGGCTAGGGTTGGCCCTGCCCCAGAGGTGTTGAGGGGGGGAGCGGGCGCGTAGCCCGGCCCGTGCCCTTCTCTGGTTTGGGTGGCTAGGGTTGGCCCTGCCCCAGAGGTCTTGAGGGGGGGAGCGGGCACGTAGCCCGGCCCGTGCCCTTCTCTGGTTTGGGTGGCTAGGGTTGGCCCTGCCCCAGAGGTCTTGAGGGGGGAGCGGGCGCTAGCCCGGCCCGTGCCCTTCTCTGGTTTGGGTGGCTAGGGTTGGCCCTGCCCCAGAGGTCTTGAGGGGGGAGCGGGCGCGTAGCCCGGCCCGTGCCCTTCTCTGGTTTGGGTGGCTAGGGTTGGCCCTGCCCCAGAGGTGTTGAAGGGGGAGCGGGCGCGTAGCCCGACCCGTGCCCTTCTCTGGTTTGGGTGGCTAGGGTTGGCCCTGCCCCAGAGGTCTTGAGGGGGGGAGCGGGCGCGTAGCCCGGCCCGTGCCCTTCTCTGGTTTGGGTGGCTAGGGTTGGCCCTGCCCCAAAAGTCTTGAGGGGGGGAGCGGGCGCGTAGCCCGGCCCGTGCCCTTCTCTGGTTTGGGTGGCTAGGGTTGGCCCTGCCCCAGAGGTCTTGAGGGGGGGAGCGGGCGCGTAGCCCGGCCCGTGCCCTTCTCTGGTTTGGGTGGCTAGGGTTGGCCCTACCCCAGAGGTCTTGAGGGGGGGAGCGGGTGCGTAGCCCGGCCCGTGCCCTTCTCTGGTTTGGGTGGCTAGGGTTGGCCATGCCCCAGAGGTCTTGAGGGGGGGAGCGGGCGCGTAGCCCGGCCCGTGCCCTTCTCTGGGTTGGGTGGCTAGGGTTGGCCCTGCCCCAGAGGTCTTGAGGGGGGGAGCGGGCGCGTAGCCCGGCCCGTGCCCTTCTCGGGTTTGGGTGGCTAGGGTTGGCCCTGCCCCAGAGGTCTTGAGGGGGGGAGCGGGCGCGTAGCCCGGCCCGTGCCCTTCTCTGGTTTGGGTGGCTAGGGTTGGCCCTGCCCCAGAGGTCTTGAGGGGGGGCGGGCGCGTAGCCCGGCCCGTGCCCTTCTCTGGTTTTGGTGGCTAGGGTTGGCCCTGCCCCAGAGGTCTTGAGGCGCGTAGCCCGGCCCGTGCCCTTCTCTGGTTTGGGTTGCTAGGGTTGGCCCTGCCCCAGAGGTCTTGAGGGGGCGGGCGCGTAGCCCGTCCCGTGCCCTTCTCTGGTTTGGGTGGCTAGGGTTGGCCCTGCCCCAGAGTTCTTGAGGGGGGGGAGCGGGCGCGTAGCCCGGCCCGTGCCCTTCTCTGGTTTGGGTGGCTAGGGTTGGCCCTGCCCCAGAGGTCTTGAGGGGGGGAGCGGGCGCGTAGCCCGGCCCGTGCCCTTCTCTGGTTTGGGTGGCTAGGGTTGGCCCTGCCCCAGAGGTCTTGAGGGGGGGAGCGGGCACGTAGCCCGGCCCGTGCCCTTCTCTGGTTTGGGTGGCTAGGGTTGGCCCTGCCCCAGAGGTGTTGAGGGGGGGGAGCGGGCGCGTAGCCCGGCCCGTGCCCTTCTCTGGTTTGGGTGGCTAGGGTTGGCCCTGCCCCAGAGGTCTTGAGGGGGGGAGCGGGCACGTAGCCCGGCCCGTGCCCTTCTCTGGTTTGGGTGGCTAGGGTTGGCCCTGCCCCAGAGGTCTTGAGGGGGGAGCGGGCGCTAGCCCGGCCCGTGCCCTTCTCTGGTTTGGGTGGCTAGGGTTGGCCCTGCCCCAGAGGTCTTGAGGGGGGAGCGGGCGCGTAGCCCGGCCCGTGCCCTTCTCTGGTTTGGGTGGCTAGGGTTGGCCCTGCCCCAGAGGTGTTGAAGGGGGAGCGGGCGCGTAGCCCGACCCGTGCCCTTCTCTGGTTTGGGTGGCTAGGGTTGGCCCTGCCCCAGAGGTCTTGAGGGGGGGAGCGGGCGCGTAGCCCGGCCCGTGCCCTTCTCTGGTTTGGGTGGCTAGGGTTGGCCCTGCCCCAAAAGTCTTGAGGGGGGGAGCGGGCGCGTAGCCCGGCCCGTGCCCTTCTCTGGTTTGGGTGGCTAGGGTTGGCCCTGCCCCAGAGGTCTTGAGGGGGGAGCGGGCGCGTAGCCCGGCCCGTGCCCTTCTCTGGTTTGGGTGGCTAGGGTTGGCCCTGCCCCAGAGGTCTTGAGGGGGGGAGCGGTTGCGTAGCCCGGCCCGTGCCCTTCTCTGGTTTGGGTGGCTAGGGTTGGCCCTGCCCCAGAGGTCTTGAGGGGGGGCAGGCGCGTAGCCCGGCCCGTGCCCTTCTCTGGTTTTGATGGCTAGGGTTGGCCCTGCCCCAGAGGTCTTGAGGGGGGGAGCGGGCGCATAGCCTGGCCCGTGCCCTTCTCTGGTTTGGGTGGCTAGGGTTGGCCCTGCCCCAGAGGTCTTGAGGGGGGGAGCGGGCGCGTAGCCCGGCCCGTGCCCTTCTCTGGTTTGGGTGGCTAGGGTTGGCCCTGCCCCAGAGGTCTTGAGGGGGGGAGCGGGCGCGTAGCCCGGCCCGTGCCCTTCTCTGGTTTTGGTGGCTAGGGTTGGCCCTGCCCCAGAGATCTTGAGGGAGGGAGCGGGCGCGTAGCCCGGCCCGTGCCCTTCTCTGGTTTGGGTGGCTAGGGTTGGCCCTGCCCCAGAGGTCTTGAGGGGGGGAGCGGGCGCGTAGCCCGGCCCGTGCCCTTCTCTGGTTTGGGTGGCTAGGGTTGGCCCTCCCCAGAGGTCTTGAGGGGGGGAGCGGGCGCGTAGCATGGCCCGTGCCCTTCTCTGGTTTCCGTGGCTAGGGTTGGCCCTGCCCCAGAGGTCTTGAGGGGGGAGCGGGCGCGTAGCCCGGCCCGTGCCCTTCTCTGGTTTTGGTGGCTAATGTTGGCCCTGCCCCAGAGGTCTTGAGGTGCGTAGCCTGGCCCGTGCCCTTCTCTGGTTTGGGTGGCAAGGGTTGGCCCTACCCCAGAGGTCTTAAGGGGGGGAGCGGGCGCGTAGCCCGGCCCGAGCCCTTCTCTGGTTTGGGTGGCTAGGGTTGGCCCTGCCCCAGAGGTGTTGAGGGGGGGGGGGAACGGGCACGTAGCCCGGCCCGTGCCCTTCTCTGGTTTGGGTGGCTAGGGTTGACCCTGCCCGAGAGGTCTTGAGGGGGGGAGCAGGCGCGTAGCCCGGCCCGTGCCCTTCTCTGGTTTTGGTGGCTAGGGTTGGCCCTGCCCCAGAGCTCTTGAGGGGGGGGAGCGGGCGCTAGCCCGGCCCGTGCCCTTCTCTGGTTTGGGTGGCTAGGGTTGGCCCTGCCCCAGAGGTCTTGAGGGGGGAGCGGGCGCGTAGCCCAGCCCGTGCCCTTCTCTGGTTTGGGTGGCTAGGGTTGGCCCTGCCCCAGAGGTCTTGAGGGGGGAGCGGGCGCGTAGCCCGGCCCGTGCCCTTCTCTGGTTTGGGTGGCTAGGGTTGGCCCTGCCCCAGAGGTCTTGAGGCGCGTAGCCCGGCCCGTGCCCTTCTCTGGTTTGGGTGGCTAGGGTTGGCCCTGCCCCAGAGGTCTTGAGGGGGGGAGCGGGCGCGTAGCCCGGCCCTTGCCCTTCTCTGGTTTGGGTGGCTAGGGTTGGCCCTGCCCCAGAGGTCTTGAGGGGGGGAGCGGGCGCTAGCCCGGCCCGTGCCCTTCTCTGGTTTGGGTGGCTAGGGTTGGCCCTGCCCCAGAGGTCTTGAGGGGGGGGAGCGGGCGCGTAGCCCAGCCCGTGCCCTTCTCTGGTTTGGGTGGCTAGGGTTGGCCCTGCCCCAGAGGTCTTGAGGGGGGGAGCGGGCGCGTAGCCCGGCCCGTGCCCTTCTCTGGTTTGGGTGGCTAGGGTTGGCCCTGCCCCAGAGGTCTTGAGGGGGGGAGCGGGCGCGTAGCCCGGCCCGTGCCCTTCTCTGGTTTGGGTGGCTAGGGTTGGCCCTGCCCCAGAGGTCTTGAGGGGGGGAGCGGGCGCGTAGCCCGGCCCGTGCCCTTCTCTGGTTTGGGTGGCTAGGGTTGGCCCTGCCCCAGAGGTCTTGAGGGGGGGAGCGGGCGCGTAGCCCGGCCCGTGCCCTTCTCTGGTTTGGGTGGCTAGGGTTGGCCCTGCCCCAGAGGTCTTGAGGTGCGTAGCCTGGCCCGTGCCCTTCTCTGGTTTGGGTGGCAAGGGTTGGCCCTACCCCAGAGGTCTTGAGGGGGGGAGCGGGCGCGTAGCCCGGCCCGTGCCCTTCTCTGGTTTGGGTGGCTAGGGTTGGCCCTGCCCCAGAGGTGTTGAGGGGGGGAGCGGGCGCGTAGCCCGGCCCGTGCCCTTCTCTGGTTTGGGTGGCTAGGGTTGACCCTGCCCGAGAGGTCTTGAGGGGGGGAGCGGGCGCGTAGCCCGGCCCGTGCCCTTCTCTGGTTTGGGTGGCTAGGGTTGGCCCTGCCCCAGAGGTCTTGAGGGGGGAGCGGGCGCGTAGCCCGGCCCGTGCCCTTCTCTGGTTTGGGTGGCTAGGGTTGGCCCTGCCCCAGAGGTCTTGAGGGGGGGAGCGGGCGCGTAGCCCGGCCCGTGCCCTTCTCTGGTTTGGGTGGCTAGGGTTGGCCCTGCCCTAGAGGTCTTGAGGGGGGGAGCGGGCGTGTAGCCCGGCCCGTGCCCTTCTCTGGTTTGGGTGGCTAGGGTTGGCCCTGCCCCAGAGGTCTTGAGGGGGGGAGCGGGCGCGTAGCCCGGCCCGTGCCCTTCTCTGGTTTGGGTGGCTAGGGTTGGCCCTGCCCCAGAGGTCTTGAGGGGGGGAACGGGCGCGTAGCCCGGCCCGTGCCCTTCTCTGGTTTGGGTGGCTAGGGTTGGCCCTGCCCCAGAGGTCTTGAGGGGGGGAGCGGGCGCGTAGCCCGGCCCGTGCCCTTCTCTGGTTTGGGTGGCTAGGGTTGGCCCTGCCCCAGAGGTCTTGAGGGGGGGAGCGGGCGCGTAGCCCGGCCCGTGCCCTTCTCTGGTTTGGGTGGCTAGGGTTGGCCCTGCCCCAGAGGTCTTGAGGGGGGAGCGGGCGCGTAGCCCGGCCCGTGCCCTTCTCTGGTTTGGGTGGCTAGGGTTGGCCCTGCCCCAGAGGTCTTGAGGGGGGAGCGGGCGCGTAGCCCGGCCCGTGCCCTTCTCTGGTTTGGGTGGCTAGGGTTGGCCCTGCCCTAGAGGTCTTGAGGGGGGAGCGGGCGTGTAGCCCGGCCCGTGCCCTTCTCTGGTTTGGGTGGCTAGGGTTGGCCCTGCCCCAGAGGTCTTGAGGGGGGGAGCGGGCGCGTAGCCCGGCCCGTGCCCTTCTCTGGTTTGGGTGGCTAGGGTTGGCCCTGCCCGAGAGGTCTTGAGGGGGGGAACGGGCGCGTAGCCCGGCCCGTGCCCTTCTCTGGTTTGGGTGGCTAGGGTTGGCCCTGCCCCAGAGGTCTTGAGGGGGGGAGCGGGCGCGTAGCCCGGCCCGTGCCCTTCTCTGGTTTGGGTGGTTAGGGTTGGCCCTGCCCCAGAGGTCTTGAGGGGGGGAGCAGGCGCGTAGCCCGGCCCGTGCCCTTCTCTGGTTTGGGTGGCTAGGGTTGGCCCTGCCCCAGAGGTGTTGAGGGGGGGAGCGGGCGCGTAGCCCGGCCCGTGCCCTTCTCTGGTTTGGGTGGCTAGGGTTGGCCCTGCCCCAGAGGTCTTGAGGGGGGGAGCGGGCGCGTAGCCCGGCCCGTGCCCTTCTCTGGTTTGGGTGGCTAGGGTTGGCCCTGCCCCAGAGGTCTTGAGGGGGGGGAGCAGGCGCGTAGCCCGGCCCGTGCCCTTCTCTGGTTTGGGTGGCTAGGGTTGGCCCTGCCCCAGAGGTGTTGAGGGGGGGAGCGGGCGCGTAGCCCGGCCCGTGCCCTTCTCTGGTTTGGGTGGCTAGGGTTGGCCCTGCCCCAGAGGTCTTGAGGGGGGGATCGGGCGTGTAGCCCGGCCCGTGCCCTTCTCTGGTTTGGGTGGATAGGGTTGGCCCTGCCCCAGAGGTCTTGAGGGGGGGAGCGGGCGCGTAGCGCGGCCCGTGCCCTTCTCTGGTTTGGGTGGCTAGGGTTGGCCCTGCCCCAGAGGTCTTGAGGGGGGGAGCGGGCGCGTAGCCCGGCCCGTGCCCTTCTCTGGTTTGGGTGGGTAGGGTTGGCCCTGCCCCAGAGGTCTTGAGGGGGGGAGCGGGCGCGTAGCCCGGCCCGTGCCCTTCTCTGGTTTGGGTGGCTAGGGTTGGCCCTGCCCCAGAGGTCTTGAGGGGGGGAGCGGGCGCGTAGCCCGGCCCGTGCCCTTCTCTGGTTTGGGTGGCTAGGGTTGGCCCTGCCCCAGAGGTCTTGAGGGGGGGGAGCGGGCGCGTAGCCCGGCCCGTGCCCTTCTCTGGTTTGGGTGGCTAGGGTTGGCCATGCCCCAGAGGTCTTGAGGGGGGGAGCGGGCGCGTAGCCCGGCCCGTGCCCTTCTCTGGGTTGGGTGGCTAGGGTTGGCCCTGCCCCAGAGGTCTTGAGGGGGGGAGCGGGCACGTAGCCCGGCCCGTGCCCTTCTCTGGTTTGGGTGGCTAGGGTTGGCCCTGCCCCAGAGGTCTTGAGGGGGGGAGCGGGCGCGTAGCCCGGCCCTTGCCCTTCTCTGGTTTGGGTGGCTAGGGTTGGCCCTGCCCCAGAGGTCTTGAGGGGGGGCGGGCGCGTAGCCCGGCCCGTGCCCTTCTCTGGTTTTGGTGGCTAGGGTTGGCCCTGCCCCAGAGGTCTTGAGGCGCGTAGCCCGGCCCGTGCCCTTCTCTGGTTTGGGTGGATAGGATTGGCCCTGCCCCAGAGGTCTTGAGGGGGCGGGCGCGTAGCCCGTCCCGTGCCCTTCTCTGGTTTGGGTGGCTAGGGTTGGCCCTGCCCCAGAGGTCTTGAGGGGGGGAGCGGGCGCGTAGCCCGGCCCGTGCCCTTCTCTGGTTTGGGTGGCTAGGGTTGGCCCTGCCCCAGAGGTCTTGAGGGGGGGAGCGGGCGCGTAGCCCGGCCCGTGCCCTTCTCTGGTTTGGGTGGTTAGGGTTGGCCCTGCCCCAGAGGTCTTGAGGGGGGGAGCAGGCGCGTAGCCCGGCCCGTGCCCTTCTCTGGTTTGGGTGGCTAGGGTTGGCCCTGCCCCAGAGGTCTTGAGGGGGGGAGCGGGCGCGTAGCCCGGCCCGTGCCCTTCTCTGGTTTGGGTGGCTAGGGTTGGCCATGCCCCAGAGGTCTTGAGGGGGGGAGCGGGCGCGTAGCCCGGCCCGTGCCCTTCTCTGGTTTGGGGTGGCTAGGGTTGGCCCTTCCCCAGAGTTCTTGAGGGGGGAGCTGGCGCGTAGCCCGGTCCGTGCCCTTCTCTGGTTTGGGTGGCTAGGGTTGGCCCTGCCCCAGAGGTCTTGAGGGGGGGAGCGGGCGCGTAGCCCGGCCCGTGCCCTTCTCTCGTTTGGGTGGCTAGGGTTGGCCCTGCCCCAGAGGTCTTGAGGGGGGGGGAGCGGGCGCGTAGCCCGGCCCGTTGCCCTTCTCTGGTTTGGGTGGCTAGGGTTGGCCCTGCCCCAGAGGTGTTGAGGGGGGGAGCGGGCGCGTAGCCCGGCCCGTGCCCTTCTCTGGTTTGGGGTGGCTAGGGTTGGCCCTGCCCCAGAGGTCTTGAGGGGGGGATCGGGCGTGTAGCCCGGCCCGTGCCCTTCTCTGGTTTGGGTGGATAGGGTTGGCCCTGCCCCAGAGGTCTTGAGGGGGGGGGAGCGGGCGCGTAGCTCGGCCCGTGCCCTTCTCTGGTTTGGGTGGCTAGGGTTGGCCCTGCCCCAGAGGTCTTGAGGGGGGGAGCGGGCGCGTAGCCCGGCCCGTGCCCTTCTCTGGTTTGGGTGGCTAGGGTTGGCACTGCCCCAGAGGTCTTGAGGGGGGGAGCGGGCGCGTAGCCCCAGCCCGTGCCCTTCTCTGGTTTGGGTGGCCAGGGTTGGCCCTGCCCCAGAGGTCTTGAGGGGGGGAGCGGGTGCGTAGCCCGGCCCGTTGCCCTTCTCTGGTTTGGGTGGCCAGGGTTGGCCCTTCCCCAGAGGTCTTGAGGGGGGAGCGGGCGCGTAGCCCGGCCCGTGCCCTTCTCTGGTTTGGGTGGCTAGGGTTGGCCCTGCCCCAGAGGTCTTGAGGGGGGGGAGCGGGCTCGTAGCCCGGCCCGTGCCCTTCTCAGGTTTGGGTGGCTAGGGTTGGCCCTGCCCCAGAGGTCTTGAGGGGGGAGCCGGCGCGTAGCCCGGCCCGTGCCCTTCTCTGGTTTGGGTGGCTAGGGTTGGCCCTGCCCAAGAGGTCTTGAGGCGCGTAGCCCAGCCCGTGCCCTTCTCTGGTTTGGGTGGCTAGGGTTGGCCCTGCCCCAGAGGTCTTGAGGGGGGAGCGGGCGCGTAGCCCGGCCCGTGCCCTTCTCTGGTTTGGGTGGCTAGGGTTGGCCCTGCCCCAGAGGTCTTGAGGGGGGGAGCGGGCGCTAGCCCGGCCCGTGCCCTTCTCTGGTTTGGGTGGCTAGGGTTGGCCCTGCCCCAGAGGTCTTGAGGGGGGAGCGGGCGCGTAGCCCGGCCCGTGCCCTTCTCTGGTTTGGGTGGCTAGGGTTGGCCCTGCCCCAGAGGTCTTGAGGGGGGAGCGGGCGCGTAGCCCGGCCCGTGCCCTTCTCTGGTTTGGGTGGCTAGGGTTGGCCCTGCCCTAGAGGTCTTGAGGGGGGAGCGGGCGTGTAGCCCGGGCCCGTGCCCTTCTCTGGTTTGGGTGGCTAGGGTTGGCCCTGCCCCAGAGGTCTTGAGGGGGGGAGCGGGCGCGTAGCCCGGCCCGTGCCCTTCTCTGGTTTGGGTGGCTAGGGTTGGCCCTGCCCGAGAGGTCTTGAGGGGGGGAACGGGCGCGTAGCCCGGCCCGTGCCCTTCTCTGGTTTGGGTGGCTAGGGTTGGCCCTGCCCCAGAGGTCTTGAGGGGGGGAGCGGGCGCGTAGCCCGGCCCGTGCCCTTCTCTGGTTTGGGTGGTTAGGGTTGGCCCTGCCCCAGAGGTCTTGAGGGGGGGAGCAGGCGCGTAGCCCGGCCCGTGCCCTTCTCTGGTTTGGGTGGCTAGGGTTGGCCCTGCCCCAGAGGTCTTGAGGGGGGGAGCGGGCGCGTAGCCCGGCCCGTGCCCTTCTCTGGTTTGGGTGGCTAGGGTTGGCCATGCCCCAGAGGTCTTGAGGGGGGGAGCGGGCGCGTAGCCCGGCCCGTGCCCTTCTCTGGTTTGGGTGGCTAGGGTTGGCCCTGCCCCAGAGGTCTTGAGGGGGGGAGCGGGCGCGTAGCCCGGCCCGTGCCCTTCTCTGGTTTGGGAGGCTAGGGTTGGCCCTGCCCCAGAGGTCTTGAGGGGGGGAGCGGGCGCGTAGCCCGGCCCGTGCCCTTCTCTGGTTTGGGTGGCTAGGGTTGGCCCTGCCCCAGAGGTCTTGAGGGGGGGCGGGCGCGTAGCCCGGCCCGTGCCCTTCTCTGGTTTTGGTGGCTAGGGTTGGCCCTGCCCCAGAGGTCTTGAGGCGCGTAGCCCGGCCCGTGCCCTTCTTTGGTTTGGGTGGCTAGGGTTGGCCCTACCCCAGAGGTCTTGAGGGGGGGAGCGGGCGCGTAGCCCGGCCCGTGCCCTTCTCTGGTTTGGGTGGCTAAGGTTGGCCCTGCCCAAGAGGTCTTGAGGGGGGGAGCGGGCGCGTAGCCCGGCCCGTGCCCTTCTCTGGTTTGGGTGGCTAGGGTTGGCCATGCCCCTGAGGTCTTGAGGGGGGAGCGGGCGCGTAGCCCGGCCCGTGCCCTTCTCTGGTTTGGGTGGCTAGGGTTGGCCCTGCCCCAGAGGTGTTGAGGGGGGGAGCGGGCGCGTAGCCCGGCCCGTGCCCTTCTCTGGTTTGGGTGGCTAGGGTTGGCCCTGCCCCAGAGGTCTTGAGGGGGGAGCGGGCGCTAGCCCGGCCCGTGCCCTTCTCTGGTTTGGGTGGCTAGGGTTGGCCATGCCCCAGAGGTCTTGAGGGGGGAGCGGGCGCGTAGCCCGGCCCGTGCCCTTCTCTGGTTTGGGTGGCTAGGGTTGGCCCTGCCCCAGAGGTGTTGAGGGGGGGAGCGGGCGCGTAGCCCGGCCCGTGCCCTTCTCTGGTTTGGGTGGCTAGGGTTGGCCCTGCCCCAGAGGTCTTGAGGGGGGGAGCGGGCGCGTAGCCCGGCCCGTGCCCTTCTCTCGTTTGGGTGGCTAGGGTTGGCCCTGCCCCAGAGGTCTTGAGGGGGGGAGCGGGCGCGTAGCCCGGCCCGTGCCCTTCTCTGGTTTGGGTGGCTAGGGTTGGCCCTGCCCCAGAGGTGTTGAGGGGGGGAGCGGGCGCGTAGCCCGGCCCGTGCCCTTCTCTGGTTTGGGTGGCTAGGGTTGGCCCTGCCCCAGAGGTCTTGAGGGGGGGATCGGGCGTGTAGCCCGGCCCGTGCCCTTCTCTGGTTTGGGTGGATAGGGTTGGCCCTGCCCCAGAGGTCTTGAGGGGGGGAGCGGGCGCGTAGCGCGGCCCGTGCCCTTCTCTTGTTTGGGTGGCTAGGGTTGGCCCTGCCCCAGAGGTCTTGAGGGGGGGAGCGGGCGCGTAGCCCGGCCCGTGCCCTTCTCTGGTTTGGGTGGCTAGGGTTGGCCCTGCCCCAGAGGTCTTGAGGGGGGAGCGGGCGCGTAGCCCAGCCCGTGCCCTTCTCTGGTTTGGGTGGCCAGGGTTGGCCCTGCCCCAGAGGTCATGAGGGGGGAGCGGGCGCGTAGCCCAGCCCGTGCCCTTCTCTGGTTTGGGTGGCCAGGGTTGGCCCTGCCCCAGAGGTCTTGAGGGGGGAGCGGGCGCGTAGCCCGGCCCGTGCCCTTCTCTGGTTTGGGTGGCTATGGTTGGCCCTGCCCCAGAGGTCTTGAGGGGGGAGCGGGTGCGTAGCCCGGCCCGTGCCCTTCTCTGGTTTGGGTGGCTAGGGTTGGCCCTGCCCCAGAGGTCTTGAGGGGGGGAGCGGGCTCGTAGCCCGGCCCGTGCCCTTCTCTGGTTTGGGTGGCTAGGGTTGGCCCTGCCCCAGAGGTCTTGAGGGGGGAGCGGGCGCGTAGCCCGGCCCGTGCCCTTCTCTGGTTTGGGTGGCTAGGGTTGGCCCTGCCCCAGAGGTCTTGAGGCGCGTAGCCCGGCCCGTGCCCTTCTCTGGTTTGGGTGGCTAGGGTTGGCCCTGCCCCAGAGGTCTTGAGGGGGGAGCGGGCGCGTAGCCCGGCCCGTGCCCTTCTCTGGTTTGGGTGGCTAGGGTTGGCCCTGCCCCAGAGGTCTTGAGGGGGGGAGCGGGCGCTAGCCCGGCCCGTGCCCTTCTCTGGTTTGGGTGGCTAGGGTTGGCCCTGCCCCAGAGGTCTTGAGGGGGGAGCGGGCGCGTAGCCCAGCCCGTGCCCTTCTCTGGTTTGGGTGGCTAGGGTTGGCCCTGCCCCAGAGGTCTTGAGGGGGGAGCGGGCGCGTAGCCCGGCCCGTGCCCTTCTCTGGTTTGGGTGGCTAGGGTTGGCCCTGCCCTAGAGGTCTTGAGGGGGGAGCGGGCGCGTAGCCCGGCCCGTGCCCTTCTCTGGTTTGGGTGGCTAGGGTTGGCCCTGCCCCAGAGGTCTTGAGGGGGGGAGC